>JACSYO010000475.1:2307500-2405000 GCA_016806645.1 Ophiodon elongatus
GTAAAGTCCTCAGTGTGTTACCAAACCTTTCTACTCTGTCACTCACTGTTTGTGATCAGAAAGTGCATGCAAACATACAAGTGTGTGTGTGTGTGTGTGTGTGTGTGTGTGTGTGTGTGTGTGTGTGTGTGTGTGTGTGTCGTGAGATGAGTCTACCTCCAGGGCCAGTAGAACTTAGGTCATTTTTTTCCCTGGAGATTGGAGGAGGAGTCTGGTTGAGGTCAGGGGTCATAAAGTTTAGGTGTATCAACAGAGAACCTTCGGCACTATGAACGACCACCACTGATCCATCGCCTGTTGACACCTCCTAAACATTAACGGCTTGCTCATGTAGCTAAGCTCTTTTCTGGCTGTCCAGCGAAGAGGTGAAGTCATTCAAAAGAACACCTGCTCTGCTGGATTAAAATTTGGCCTACAGCGTGTAGCTGCCTACAGTGTCAACTCTTCCATTCACCTCTCATCCTTTCGCTCTGCTGAATCTGATGGGGAGGGTGTCAGCCATTAGGTTTGGGTTGTGAGTTTGTGGGAGCAGGAGGAGGCGCAGATTTGTTAGGGAGCTCAGACTAATATTTACGTGACCTGCCAGGTACCGAGTGGTGTGACAGAGAGGGAGAGAAAGTATAGGTATGAGGGGAAAAAGAGGATTATGACATGAAACACTTACAGCAAAACTGTCCCCTTTACTCAAGCATTTTCTATAGTGGTTCACAGCAACACATTTTGATCAATCACCTCTATACTATCACAGCAACAACTGCAGTTCTTTTTTCCAAGTAACTCAAAACATCAATTATTTGATTGGCAACCAGAAGAATCAAACTAGAATTTTCCCAAACAGTACTTCAGAACTCACTGTAAAACATTTCCGGTGCTTCTACAATTGCTCCAACCACATATAATCTCATGCAGGTTGACCTCTATGAATTTTCCACGAGTAGAAAGCCCGTGTGACCTCACACAGCACCACAATTTGTCATCCCCAATTTATCTTTGATATAACTCACTTGCTGCTCGGCCACAAGTCAAGCTTAGCGCTGGATAGCAGACTGCAGGTCTGGCTCACAGACAGCCACCGTGAGCGTTAAAGGACAAAGAGCGCCAGTGCTGAGCCTGAGTCGGACATTTAAGACAGTTAGTCGTGGTGAAGTCTTAACCCTACAAGGTGTGGGCTGTCATGTGACGAGGTTTGCATATGCGCGTGACAGTGCAAGTGTGTTTATCTCGCTCCCTGTGTGGGAATTTACAGACACACCTCGCAAGGCACAAACAACAGTGACCTGGAAAAATAGTCGAAATTCCACCAACATACCAAGGAATCTGGGGGTTTGGGCTGACAATACACACTAAACCACACACACACACACACACACACACACACACACAGACAACGAGAGACAGAGGTGTGGGAAACAGGAGAGATACAGGGTCAGGGTCAAATTGTGTAGGCCTCACAGACATAGATACCAGTGAGTGATACCAGCTGACACACACTGATGCTGACACTAACAGTGATACCACAGCTACCTGAGTGACATTGATAGATAGCGGTGAGCCATCCCAGCGTGCACGCACAATCAAACCAAAACTCAGCTCATCCCTTTGACTTTTACCCAGCATATGCTCTGTCACCTTAAACCTCTGCCAAAGGGAAGAAAAATCGGGGTACCAGGTGCAACTATAAAGTTAAAAAATAACCTTCGGCCAAAGCTTCTTAAGTGGCAAATTGGTGAGAGGTGAAAGCAACTACTGGAGTGTCTACCTGTACGCAAACATGTTCACAACTATGTGTTTATTGTTGCTTAGAGTGGAGAAGATGTGTTTACCACATCACTGGAGCCAACGTCGCACTCCCAGTCTCCTAGACTCCTCACCTTTAAAAACACAAACCACTAAAGATACACACACTTTCACTCGTACAACGAATCTCAAACTCACACCACACAAACAAACAGTCTCCTTGTGGAATGTGGAATGTCTTGTTTGTGTTTTGAGTTGCAGTTTTCTCCAATGTTCATTTTCCTGCTTATCTTCCCAGAATGTACTGTATATGCTCTTGTTGCCCCAAACATAGATTTATAGAAACTCAGGATTATCTTTAACTTTAAAGGTGTCGTTTTCACAACCGTCTGCTGACGTCTGCAGGCCAGTGCAGCAGTAAGAAAGCCTCCACACTACAAAGGACTGGGCTTCACCTTTCTAACAGCACTGAGACAGCTGATCGAGAGCAAGGACACAGTACAGTAGCGTCAGTCGCTCAGTAAACAGTGGTAAACAGAGCAAGCGCTCGGCATGAAATGGAGGAATACTGTGCACAAAACATTTACACAAAGCTGCCACGGGAACAATATCATTTCAGTTTTACAATAAAGTGCTGGTGTAACAAAAACAACAGAAGGAAACTCATCTGTCCCTCTCTCCGTTCAGAGTGACTTGTTTATGCTGCGGCCTCCCACTCTCTGTGAGGAGATAATTCAATCACATATAATAGAGCTTTCACACAGACTTAACCAAGCATTGCTACTAATGCTACAGCACCCAACTGTGGAGCCTGATCTCATATATCTAGATTTGTATTCTATTACACGTCAATAGATGAGAGCTTTTACTGTTACTGTTAATATCTGGACTTTGTTAACACATGTTTTGAAATTCAAGGTAAATTTTGACAAAAATAATCTGCCTAATTACAGACAAAAGCTCAGGAAAGAAGAGACGCATCACATTGGTGTCCCAATACCTAAAGGAATTGTGATATTTTAATACCCACTTGTCAGCCACAAAAGGCTGGGACACACCATACCTTGTTTTGGCAATACCACGCTGTGTCCACATCCTCCTCCAGTAACTAAAGCCAACTCAGACTAGGACTGGAAAACTGCTTCTCTCGTGCAGAGACCGTGGGGACAGGCAGCAGCAACAACTTTACTGTACTAGGTGTACATTACGGATCATACACCCAACACATACTGTATACAAACACTGATACAAGCTCATAAAGTGTGTGTGTGTATGTGTGTGTGTGTGTGTGTGTGTGCGCGTGCATGCGTGCGTGTGTGTGTGTGTGTGTGTGTCTCTGTGTGTGTGTGTGTGTGTGTGTGTGTGTGTGTGTGTGTGTGTGTGTGTGTGTGTGTTAAGTATGCTCGGGCAGCATGATTTCGTTCTCACTAGTCACAGTACCATAACGATGCTCACTTCTTCATTATTGGCTTGGAGCTCCGACTCTATCAAGTGTTTGAACCGGGATAGTTTAGGGGAGAGTAAACAACAGTCTAATGTGTTTATCAGACACTAAAGCACACGCCAGCGGCTGTTTACCACACAGAGAGCCAAACCGCATTCAACAACAACAGCACGAGGAACATAACGTAACATAATCGGATGGAGCTACACACTGAAGGTGATGTTGAAGGCGATCTGTGATTTGGATTAGTTGGTGAATATGGCCACCCTGGAAGTGATAATCCACCTGCTGCGACACACTATCTCACCCTGTGGTTTAGAGTCAAAGAGGGAGAGTGAAGGGGGGAGAACGAAAGCTGCTTGAAAAGCCTCCTACTAATACTAGTAAAAAAGAAAAAAACAATAAACATGATTCCACTTCACAACAATAAGAACCACACCGGACTAAACTACATGCAGATAGATATGCAGGAAAACCTATAGAAACAATATGTCACCATGATTATCCATAAAGTGCACAGAAACACAGCAGATGTTATCACCAGGACTACCCAGCACAGTTCCAGCCTCCACTTCTGACATTTAACAGATTATCTGTTCATAAGGTAGGGCGAGGTAATGTTCCTCTTCCAAAGAGAGTTGAGGAAAGAGACCGTTTTGTGGATGAATTAAAAACTAAAACCAATGTAAAATAAAAATGAGAGATCAATTACATGCACTAGACATGCACTAGATATGAAGATGAAAACAACATAACAAACATAATTACAAGCAGCTACATGTGAAGTCCTTGCCCAAACGCAATTAGATGATATACTGCAGCTTGCATGTTTGTCCTGACAAAGAAACAGAAAGGAGCATCAGCTCCTGGACTGTGGACTGATGGACTTTGTATGCTACATTGGATGGCTCTTGCGTTAACAATTTAGGTTTGCACATCTTCAAGGGCAACATTGTTTGTGTGTTTTGGCAAAATTTGAATGTGTATCAAAATTCTCTTATGGATTCTCTAATATAAATGTAATCCTTATTTTGTGCATCCTCGTGTCCACGTTTCTTTGTTCTCCAAGTCAAGATCTGTAAATAATAAAAAATACAAGATTATTTTAAGAAATAGGTATACATTTTGAAAAAAAAATGCTTATTCACTTTCTTATTGAGTTATATGAGATGGCAGTGGTATACATGATAGTATACCACTGTCATGTCTGTGCGGAAAATACAAAGCTCTCGCCAGCAGCCTGTTCGCTTCACTTAACACAAAGACTGGAAACAGCAAGCTTGTCTTTGTCCAAAAAACAAAACTCTAACTTCCAGTAGCCCCAAAGCTGGACAATTAACACCACCAGTAACATCCTGGGGTCTCTGCTGGTTGCCTGGCAACCTCATGGCAACAACAAGACCCCATTTTCTGTATAGATTAAACAAACACAATTATCATAGAATAGCATTTCATGTCCTACTTAATCTTATTTGTCTAATCAGATGTGCTACTTTTTGTGTTTGTATATATTATGTGTGTGTCCTTAGTGTAGCTGGACAGTTGCAGTATTTCAAACATCTATTTGTATTTGTCCCATGGGCAGACCTCACGCATCGCTGCTCGCAGATATAGATATTTTACAATGTTGTTTTAAAGTACATAATTCCTTCAATTGAACTCTGACTTGTTTAAATGATTCCGAATTGTAATCAAGTTATAATATACTGCCACTTCAGGGAAGTGCTTTGCAAATACTATAGAAATGAGGAGGATGTGATACTTAACATTGCACATTCATTGTTCATACTCCTTTTAAAAGAACAAGCTCCAGCAGTATACAGCCACTGGCTGTGAGCACAGCTGCTATTGTTGCAGTTGTGGTTGAATCTATAGTACTATGAATATGGCTGCATTAGTGGTACTGTGACTGTCCTAATACGTCACAGGAGTTCACAGAAACTTTAACGACAACGCTAAGCCAGCACAACAATGTAATTTCACTGCAACCCCTGTATCTAAGGTTACAGCCCTTAAAAATAATGTGTCACAGCCACAGTCGTACCAATGCACAGCCATGGCTACCACCACACCAGCTGAAGTTATATGATCCCATGGTTATAGTTTTAATAATCACAGATACAGTTTGTCAGAATCAGTCATGGCAGCAGCCAGTTATAATAACACAGTGTAGAGGATCCCAGTATGGATCCAATGTTAAGGGGTATTATCCCCCAAAAAACTGCAGGGATAATCTTACAGACAAAACAGAACCCATACATCACATTATCTGAGCAACATCAACACATTTATTAAAAAACAACTATCACAAGTCTAGTGGAAGGTGATACATCTGTCCAACACCTCATGAGTAAATTATTCAAAATGGCATTTGAATTATGTGACAATATGAGCCCTATTTGAGAGGTGTTGTGTGAATTGCTCACGTCCCTCGTGCCAAGTGCAGGAAAAGAAGCTGAATTAAATGAAAGGAGAGGGCAGCCTATAAAGTCAACTTTATTAAGTGTGTTGTGATATGTTGCACTTGTGACCACTACCTTTAGGGATGGAGACAGAACATGCAGCTTTGTGAAACTTTTTAACAGCCATATGGTGGAATAAGTATAGTTACTCTCCACTATTACAACATTAACCTACCAGTGGTACTACACAACATGTGCACACGGTCGAATACATATCTGATTCTTCTCAAAAATTTATTTCAGAGATCTGGCTGGAGACCTTTGTGGCATCTCTCTCTCCCTCATTTATTTTAATCTCTCTACTATTGCCATCTCACAAAGGATTAAAATGCCCAAAATAAATAGAAAAAACATGTTTGGAGGCGATCTTTAAATGTGTGTAGTATGTCAATAGTGGTTGCCATAACAGCAAGTCTTGAGGATTGATGCCTTTCTCCCTGGTTGTGTCTTTTCCATCCACTCAGAATCAGCAGTATTTTTGGCAGTGGCATCAATATTTCTGTCAACATCATCCCCGTTGCCATCAACTGTCCAGTTTTCACACACGAGATCATTACCTTGAGTGTCAGGCAGCACTCTGCCAACTGTACGGAGGTTGTGTGGTTGAGGGGGTCTGAGTGTGGGACTGAGCCCAGAAGAGAGAGGCCTCTCTGGTGTGAGGAGGGCTGGATGAGTGTGGCGCTCAGCCCTGTCTGGATCCAGGAAAGAGTGAGACGCAAGATGGGATGTTAGGAGATAAGTCCACTTCAGAAAACTCAGTGGGACACTTCAGTACAGGCGCAGCTCTCACCCGGAGCACCGTATGTCTACCTGTCATGACGGAGAGAGAAAAGGACTTTGAGAAATTCAACTTAGATCAAGATTCTTAATTTGATTACAACCAAATCTACTCACTTTAAACATTCATTAGAAAGGAGAGTCCTTTTTGGTCTGGCTCGTACCAAATAACACAATAACGTGGCGCTGATGCAAAATCAGCATCTAACAAAGGTAACGTTGCTGACGCCAGTTCATCAACGTATGTCTGTGTGAGCATCTATGTGTGTGTGTATGTGTGTGTGTGTGTGTGTGTGTGTGTGTGTGTGTGTGTGTGTGTGTGTGTGTGCGCGCAGGCTGCAGGCACAGTGACAGAGACAGATTGGGTGTCTGAGAGGGACAGATAGCCTCACAGCCAACCTCCACTCACTCATTGAGTGAGATAAAGAGGAACATTCACTCACTCACTCACACACACACACACACACACACACACACACACACACACACACACACACACACACACACACACACACACACACACACACTCCTCCATTGGCATTCAACCAATCGTGTTGAGAAATAACTCAACCCTTAACATGAACAAATAGGTGTGGATAAGGCCTGCACTGGGTTCTGCTGAAAACTGCAGATTCATCACAAATTTCAAACAAACAGATTAGAAGAAGACTGTTGTGGTATTCAAATGGACTTATAGGATTTGGACATGTATACACTCCGCCGTGCTGTGTGAGATTTGCAAGAGTATACGAGTGCGAGAGTGTGTAATGGGTGCCAAAAAAGTGACAGGCCATTCTTCTGCAAACAGGTTTTCAACAAACTCTTATCTCTCTTCTGCTCTCTCCTTGTTTCTTTCTCTCCCGAAAGAAATGTCCTTTGATTACATTTCCCTCACAAATATACTCGGTCCAATTGTCACAAAGGCAGTGTTATAAGAGGACCCTTTAACCAGCTGTGACAAACTGAACACAGTTTTGTGCTTTTGCTTCTGTGGACAAGCAGCGCTGTGTGTGTGTGTGTGTGTGTGTGTGTGTGTGTGTGTGTGTGTGTGTGTGTGTGTGTGGGAGTGTGTGTGTGTGTGTGTGTGTGTGTGTGTGTGTGTGTGTGGAAGGGGTGGTCCTGTGTTTCTGAGTGACCTCGGTGGCCCAGGCCGCCTGTCTATTAGAGCAGGGGCTATTAGACTATCAGAAAGTAGGAGCATCCCCTCTCGCCATGGTGATAAGATCAAGGCATTCCGACGGCCAGAGCAGTCATTACCCTGCTCTCTAGCCCATAATGTCCCTCCATTAAAACACCCAGTTGCCATGGATATGCAGCTGCGGCCGTTTAAGTAATTTCTTGGCTCTGCTGTCTCTGTGGGTCATTGACACACAAATGCATCGACATTTTGTCAGATAAACAGTCACACATGCACATTGCTATCGGGGGCACTTTGTCTCTCTCACACACACGCGCTCTGCTGTCTGGGTGTGATTGGGACTCATGTGGGGTCGCAGATCCCCGGGACAGCAAGATGATCACTTGAGTCACTTGCCGGTGAAGCAGGACTGAGAGAGAGAGAGGTGATCGTACAGTAAGACAATCTGGACGGCTGAGTCATCATGCAGTCGGACAGCATTCTAGCTTCAAACACAAACACGGGCAGACAGACAGATATGAGGCTGACAGAGACGCACACACAAACAGACACATGCACATGACTAACACTGATCAGGGTAAACAAACACCTCTGGTTGTTCTGAGGATTTTGTGTCAAACAAAGCCGACCCCCTGTTCCTCGAAGCCTCATTTGGCCACTTCCAAACTTTCTTCGGAGTCATCAGTGGACACCTCCTACGCTCAGATACACACACAGAAACTAACCCCTCCTGAACCCTGAAACTTACAACAAGCACAGAGACCAACCCTCTCGTGTTGCTCCTGAGGAATTATTGCACATATTGTACACCAGAATTTTACCTAATATAGTCTCTGTCTATACTGATTATTATTTCATTTTTATTTGTATGCACCTGAACACATTGTACTTTGTGCAATAAAAATAAAGAAATATGCAAAAATGAGCTTAACATAGGAAGTAATAATATCATAATAACTATCATGGTAATAATCCTGTCCCCATGAGATCACTCCTCAGTTTGCTGTTTTACGTCACAACATAAAACACATATCTGATTTGTTAGGTTACGTGTCTTCTATTTTTTAACACTTTTATGATGAGGGTCTGTGTTTGGTGAGACTGATTTTACTCCTTAAAATTATATCAGTATCCTAAGAGGAAAAAACGTGATGACTATAATAAAAGACAAATACTACTACATAAATACTTACAAGAATATTATAGTGTTGCAATGGATATTATGATACAGTTACTCTTAGCTTACAAAGCATTGCAGAAACACCCAAGAACCTATTGTATAAAGAGTGAAAAAAGCCACATTTAACAAATCAAATCAATCCTCTTTAATGTTGCACCTTTCAAGAGTGCAAATACATAACCACACAAATAAGTCACAAAAGGGACAATGCAGGCCACCACTTTGTGCAGCTTACTAAAATTGTAGACCTACTTTTATTATTTTTTAAATGCATCGAATACTGTCTGCTTAAACACACAGAGCAAGAATGAGTCTGCGTTGCCACCTAGTGGCCAAAGTTTAAATGTAAATAAAAAAACTAAAACATGAGTCAAACATAAACCAGATGTCATATCAATGGGGAAAACACACCTGTTGACATTCTACAAGCTGCATCAGCAGCAATTGCTAAGATACACTCAAACTGTGATTCTGTTTATCTTCAAATCAAATCGTATCTTTAAATTCACTTTGCCCCCTGGTCTCCAGAGTGCTGCTCGTTACCTGTCGTCTACCTGCTTATAAAGTAAGTCACTATAACGCTGTATGTTTGCTAAATGTGTAACTATATTCCTGCCATTTGCTGTGTTTGAGATAAACATTCGTGATATTTCAGGTCCACTTGGAAAAGTTCACATGCCATTTATTTATAAATATTAGCGACTATAAATGTCACACGTAAACTGTTAGCGAGGTTTATACTTACCGATGCACACAGTTAATAATACATAATAATAATAATACATTTTATTTAGCTATACACTAAAAACATAGAACACACATTAGTCACATATTAAAAGCAGTTCTGACAAGGTGGGTTTTGATTTGTGATTTGGATATATAGCTAAAGGTCAATGATTTAAAGTTGTTTATTAAGTCTAGCTTCACTTTTGCTGCCTCGTCCTCATCCAGTTCAGCGTTACGCTAGTTTACCGTTGTCTCTCTTCCTGGTGTTCTACTGCCGCCTAGCGGCCAAATGGAGATATAGCATCAACTAACGATAGTTAGCTAATTAACCTTAAGTTTGACCTGAGAAAAGAAATTGTACATTTATTGTTGTTGTTCAAGTGTCACTGTTTTTCTGTCAGCCATGTCCATTATAATAATGACATAATCATTCCAGAACTCTTCTGGCATTAAAGAGTAGATTATACATTTAAATGGATACATGCATGTATAGCTAAGGCTAATATTTCAGCCTACTTAATTCTACTGTATTATGTTTAGTAATGTTGTGTTAGGTTACCTGTCCAGGAGTCAGAGAAACCTATGCATAACTGGACAACATTTCTTTGGGGGAATTGACTGCTTGTTGCTTGCACTAGTCAATTATTGAGCTTAGGCCTTATTATTTTGGGGGGTACTCTATGTTAGCGGCTCTTACCATGTGTTATTATAATAGGTTTAACATCACATTAAACACAAAAGGTTTGCATGGTTAGTTCACATAGGGCTTAGGGGTTTTGTAATAATCACAACTCATAGTATTCACTCATAGTGCAGACAGTGGATTAATGATAATTTCTGGTTCTTTTCTCAGTACCATCAGGACCAAATGAGCTTATTCCACCAGCTGCAAATGCAGCTACTCGAGGAAACATGGCCTACACTGCCATCTGTCCAGAATACAGGACCGGGAACATCTGGTTCCCTCAATTGGCCCCAAAACACATTGATTGTTGAAGAGCAGATGTCTCAGCAGGCCCGCCAAAACATTGAATCTCGTCTGAAAATGGCAGCGTTATTTCAGAAATACAGGTAAGAAAGCCTTCAATTATAATTCCAAAGCTCAGATAAATTCAAAATTGTAATTACTAAAAGTACCATACTATTAAGGTATCATAACTTTAAAAGTTAAAAGTCATAGATAAATCAAGTTTAGGTCAAAATATATTTTGACCTAAACTTGCATGCGCACAGGCAGATCATCGCAATGCTCAAACCTGATTGGTGTAAGGTGAATTTTTGTACTTTTCCTAATCTTGTCCTGAACTTTACTATTTACATGCCCCGACGAAGGACAGTGAAAAAATATAAATAATATGATAGTTACCTCTGCAGTACCAAGCTTCCTGCTTTCTGACGCTTTTTGCAGCTTGATCTCCGCTTTGCTTACATTCTTTTGCTGATGTTCTATTTAATTAAATTAATGAGGCTCCAACCATATTTTTTATCGGAGCGAATGATACCTCTTTACCATGGACTCAAAACAGTGGACAAGCGAATGCTAACACATGGCTAAATAACACCTGCAAGACTATTTAGAAACAGGTGCTAAGCCTAAGAATAAATAATTTCCCTGGGAAATGGGAGAACAAATGACACCCAGACCATACAGGCAGTGTGCTTCATCCACCTCTGTGCATAACAGGGCACATCCGTGGACAGCTGCAAAAGAAAGAGTTGGCAACAAACCAGCAAGTGTACAACTTGAAAACAGAATTGAACCGCCGCTGCAGGACCCTGTATATCCTCCTCCTTCCTCACACAACAGTTTCAAAGTAACCCTGAAAGCAAAAAGCTACAGGGAAAGCTAACGACTGAGTATCAAACTGTGAGATGTAAAAGAGAAATGAGCATGAAGAACTGTGACATGACAGAAAGAATAAAAACGTGGAAGACCTCATAGTGTACATGGGGACCAATGGACAGAGCAATCAGAAGTAATGAAACGAGTGATCTATTGAACAAACTCAGCTCCTTGAACACTGAGGTGTTCATTCACCTTCAATACAGTGCACTTTATTGACAATTTAAACTTTTTTTCTGGGATTGTAGACATCTTTTTTTTTTAGGGCGGATGGAATTTGTCTCAACAAATCAGGATTAAAACTGTTCCCCTTCAAACCATTTTACTTTCTGCTTCACCCATCTGCTTTCGTCTGCCAAGGACAAGAGACGAGATGAATCAAAATAACGACAAGACATAACACAACAAGCCAGAAACCTTGAAGGGGACCCCCCCCTCCCCATCCCCCACCAGAAGGGAGTTAACATCCCTCCTCGACAGCATCAGAACCATCCTCTGATTGTGTGCAAAATATAGCAAACTCTTACTGATATCTGTTGAGTCAAGGACACAAGGATGATAGCACTCTTGAATGTTCCCAGGACTGGGCCAGGACCCAGTGTGCCGCTAGCGTTTTCTATTTCTGTCTTGGTATGCAATAGAAAGTGAATGGTGCACTCTGCTCAGTCAACTGTTTCCAGTTCCATGCCATGTTCAGCCTGATCAGGGCCCACTCAATAATTCTACAAAGGTAGTACTGCTGAGTATTCAGTGTCTTACCAACAATAACTTTTTAATTAATGATCTTCTCACAACCTATTATTTGGATTTTAGGCTTTTAATTGAAACCTGACTATATAATAGCATCATTTCTCCATTCCCACATCCAATTCTCATTGAGTCAGCCCCTCCAAACTTTTATTTTATGAACTGAAAGGATAAGTGGTGGTATTGCTGCGATTTAAAGATTCATTTCAATGCAAGCAGTTATCATGTGGTGATTTTTTCCCCCTTTGAAAGTCTTTGCACTGTGTTGAAACGCACATTATAAATCCTGCTGTTAACAATTTATAGACCTCCAGGGTCCTATACAAGTAGTATTAACAATTTAACCGAACTGCCTTGTCCAAACTTGTTATCTGTTGCAGCATGTGAAAGGGCCCAAACACCGTCATTCTTTTCTTTATAACATCTTCCCTGTCTCACAGGACCTTTACGACTTGTTATAAAGCAAACATGAGTTATTTTCGACATACATTTATTTTTTTGTCTATAAAAATTTAGTAACTGCTCAAAGCATCCACTGTGACGCATAAAGTAGGCCACAAGTACTGCGAAGCCCTCAAACCTTCCTCCGATCATGTGGTAAAGGGCTCTGTGACGGGGGCCGCCATGAATGGTTTCTTTCTCTAACTTTATTGTGCGTCTGCTCATCTTCTGTGATTTTCTTCTGTGAATATTATGTCAAACAATCGTTGCTGTATTACTTGTCGTCCAAACAACACAGGGCTAAGCTGATCTCCAACAATCATGATGTCAGCGTAACCTCAGACCCTCTATCAGTGGCAGAGAAGATCTGCCTCACTGTGTATGGAAACCAGGTGAGACTAAGAGGACTCATAAGCCATGCTTTATAACGACCAAGCTGAGGAATCTGTGAGATTATAAAAAACAATACTAATAACGACATCATTTTAAACATTGCATTAAGTCTGAGTAGACAACACTCAACATTTCAAACAAAAGAGCTTACTGACTTAATATAATACTGATTTTATTGTTTGACCTTAAACACCCCTGTGGTCCTACTCACAGACCCAGTGTTCTGATATGAATGCACTGGGATGAATATGCAACTTAATTTATGGTATTAATTAGTAGAAGCAGCACTTTTTGAATGGCTACAAGAACATGCACATGATGGTGGTTGTGGGTTGTAAGGGTTCTTTTTGTGTGAGTTGTGTGTGTGTGTGGATATGTATTTGCTCATGATTGCAATTTCCTGCCCAACAGACAGTTGTGCTGCTTACTGTGAAAAACTCCGGTATCAAAACGGTTGATTTCACTTTTCGGGCTTCCGACCTCGTCAAGGACATTTTCACTGTCACAGACTGTTATGGAAACATAATCAAGACAATTAAGCAACTCCCTCTTGGACCAGGTATGTGAAGACACACACAATTATATGCCCCATACGAGAGGTTGCAGTTGTCATTGGCTGTTGGATATTGACACCAATGACAAATGAGTAATTGTTTACAGCAATAGTCCATGTCATGCACACAATTCTTAATGGTTGATTCACAAGGATTAAAAAAAAAAAAACAGCATAAGTAGTGACAAAATAATGACTCAAATAATGTGGATAGCACATCAAAAATGAAAAACAAAAATGGAATTCTATTATAGAATGAGAGACAACAACTTTGAGCTGTAATCATAACAGAAACAGGAGGCTTCCCTGACTAGTGAAGTACTTTTTGCCTTTTTGCGTAATGAAAGTATGTGACATTTTCTATCCAGTTGAGACAAGTTACTGTTCATAATCCTGTTGCAAATGCCTCATGCTACTCTTACAACACAAGTGGTTTGACAATGAAAATGCTGAATATTTTAATTTCATGTGGTTTATAATAAATGTATTATTTTCTAATAAATGACAAAAGACACATTTTAAGATTGTTTCAATCTTTGAAATATCTTAATCATCATTTCATTAAGTGACATTACTGCGTATATATATATATATATATATATATATATATATATATATATATATATGAATCTAATATCTTCCCTTTTTTGTCTCTAATGCTCTTTCTAGGAGAGTCATATCAAATCATGGTCCATTTCTACTCTGAGCATGGAGGCTTCTATGAACATTTACTGCTCTTTAAATTCAAAACACAAGAAGAGTTCCCAGATAAATTTGAGATTATGCGCCTCTTGGAAGTCAAACGTCTAACATCTTTCAGTGAAGAGCTCCTCCCTACAGCCACAGACTCATTGCGTGATCTCCCAAATGCATCGATACCTGCTCAAAGGTATGACATGTTAATGTCATGTAATCTTCATGTTATCTGTGATACTGTGTTGATTATGCTGTACAAGATTACTCATGAAATCATCCAATATTTATGAATTAAGATAATTAATTATACCGTATACCTTAATACCCTCTCGCATGGCCTTTTTCAGAGAGAAATCAAATTTACAGAGATAACCATGAAAGTTTGAATGTGAAAGTTTTTTATTTTCTTCTGGTTACCCTCTGACGGCCTCTATTCATATAGAACACTGTGTCACCCATCCCAATCTACATACAGTCGATTGTATGTAATTGTATGTTTATTATAATTAGTCATCTAAGTTATTACTGTCCTCTGTTCTGTCTTTGGTCCCCCCCCAGTTATACGTGGCTTAAAATTTTGGTGCCTTTGAAGTTTTATACGATGCCCAACGATATCAAAGACTTCAAGAAATCCAACATGTATGTATTTTCACTGGCGCACACACACGACATGAGAAGGTGAACATTTTTTGTATTGGATTTAATTTATTGAATTAAGGTTAATCAATTCAAATCCAGCATCGTTGCATATTGCAAATACTGAGCTCAATTAACACATGTTCTTTATTTTTCAAGTTAAGGAAGATCTGTCATTAAATAATGACTCATCTTTGAAGTAATCACTCCACCCTGGGAAAAGGGCTATTAACATTACATAAGATTATGTAATGTTAATAGAGGTACTGGTTTGTAGGACAAATGCAAGAATATACACAGTTTTAGATTCAATGTACCGAGACTGATCTGTAAGTAAAATGCAATAGAAAATGCTATAATGAGCCAAACGTGTTCAAGGCCTGTAGTAATGATACTATTGTTAATTTCATTGTAATCTATTTAGGGAACTGGAGAAGATACCTCTGAACTGGAAGAACTACAGCCGGAGGTTCCAATTGCTGCTGCATCTGGAGGAGTTTTATCTGAAGACAAAGATTGAGAAATTCAACCAGGATGTGACCATGTTCAGACACAAAATCCATACAAACCTTCTCTTTCTGGAGGTGACGTGCCACACACACACACACACACACACACACACACACACACACACACACACACACACACACACACACACTTTGGCTTTTCAGATTGAAACCCTTAGTTACACATACACATTTTGTGTCATCAGGTTGCAGGTTTCTCTACGGATTCACCATTGATTCTGTCCGGGAACCAAGTTCTGGTGACTCCTTTAGACCAGACAGGAGTTTTTCGAGAAAGATGCTACAAAGGCTGGGTCCATCATGTGGATGTAGAGCGGATCTACCTGAAATTCCCTGTACGGTAAGGACAGACAATTGTCGAAACAAAAATGGAAAAAAATGGGATTTAATGTTAAATCCTCGAAGATGCTGACACAGAAATTATTTTATTGTTTGGTTGTGTATTTGTCCATTTCAATCAAATCTGGGCACTCATCTCTGTATTGCTGCTGATTAGAATCAACTATATAGATGGATCTGTATAACTGCATGCAAATACAGATTACACCAATGATCACTGCCTTCCTTAAAAGGCATAATAGGAAAGCGGAGAAAGGTAGTAGTCCTATTTCTAGTACTGTATAGACAGGGCACTAGAAATACTTCTTGTTTTCAGTGTTTTAAATTTAAATTTTAAATTAGTTTTTTCTTTGCACAATGCTCACCAATTGAATTTGTTAAGTTGTTCAGTCCATAGACCAACACAGGACTAACATGTGAATTTGAATGCAGGTTCCTGAATCTTTTCAAGGAGGGCTTGAGGTTCCGTTTCAACTTCTATATCAACCGTATGCCCCTGCGTACCCAGCATAGAGCAACACAGCTGGTGTACAAGAACAAACTGAAGGAAGTGCTGTTCCCTACTGGACAATTTTCTTCCCACCAGTCACAGCTACACAGGTCAGACTACCTCAAGGTCAAAATCCAGGGAAAACATCCAAAACATGTGATACAGTCGAGGTACTTTTTTGTGCCTTTTATCTCATCTGTCCCTAAAATTCAGTTTCCCCTGTGCATGTAAACACACCTGCACCCCTCTGTCTCTCTGTCATCAGGGTGATGGGGCTGCACCACAACCCGGAGCAACGCAAGGCCATTGAACACATTGTAGCTGCTTCCGCAAAACCTGCCCCATATCTGGTTTTTGGTCCACCTGGCACAGGTATGGGGCATGAATATGTGTGTGTGTGTGTGTGTGTGTGTGTGTGTATGTGCTTGTGTGTGAAAGCCTCCCGATGTATTATTAAGTATTATTGCTTTAAGTGTACATTTACAGATAGAATAATGTATTTTTTACATGTATTGGTTAGGCAAAACAGTGACTTTGGTGGAAGCCATCAAGCAGATAGTGAAAACGCAGCCTCCTTGCAACATCCTGGCTTGCGCTCCTTCCAACAGTGCAACTGATCATCTCTGTGAGAAAATTCTGGAAGGAAAGTTTGCTGACAAAAATGTGTATCGCTTGTATGCCCTCAGCTTCCCTGTGAAGAATATTCCCCAAAATATAAAGGTCTGGATTTTTCTACTCTGTTCCTCAAAAATAAACAAACCACATCATAAGCCTCAAAGACAACACAAATATTTGGCTAGACGTCCACAATCTCAAACAAGGATTGTTGATGAAGATCCACAAAGACATACCAGCACATTTCTGAAGAGTTCTGCTACATCACCTCGATTAAATATCTTTCACTCTCTGATTTTCACTTTTTAAGTAAATCCTGACAAACTGTATTTGGCCTGTGCACATGTATGTGTACTATATGTACATATGTGCTTTGTGGTTTTCTATAGTCTCGCTGCAACCTGAACCACAAAACACAGACAATTGTGATTCCCGCTAGAGTGGAGCTGATGATGCATAAGATCATGGTCACCAGCTTGCAAACTGCAGGAAGGTATAGTACGTTCTTATATTTGTTATATTTTTCTTTAAATAGCCAATAAGGATTTTTCACAACCAATGCATATTTTGACATTTCACAGCGGGAAAAGCACAGGTGTACAATATAACTAATGGCTGCACTTAGGTGTGCTAGTTACAGGTATTGTGGTAATGTGCATGTATAGTTGCTCAATATAGTAGCTTAATATAGTAGCTTACTGGGAACAGCCATCGTTAATGTAATTAGTTAAACCGTGATTCAACAACATACATATCTCAGGGTTCCCTGTTTTGTCCTCCTGGCTAACACAAGCCCAAACTGAGCTATAGTTAACATGCAAAACATAACATATTGGCAAACATTTTTTTATTTTAGCATTGTGTGTCATTTTTATACATTGACTGTTTTCAAATTTACAATAATACAAATGACTTCAGGTCCACTTGAAGTAGGATTTTCAAGTCAATGTGAAGTACTTTATTTACTTCATTCCCTATTTCACTTTGACATTACACTACAGTACGTCAGTTCTCACTCATATCAAAAAGAGGCACATGAGTGAGAATTTAAGAAACGCAAGAAATGCAAGAACGTTTCAGATGTCATGTCTTTCTCTCCCTGTCTCTCGTCAGGCTCGTGACGGGAGGGATTCCTTCAGATCATTACACGTATCTGTTTGTGGATGAGGCAGGCCATGCAACAGAAACCGAGTGTATCATCCCTCTAGCAGGTGACGAGCGAGCAAGCGTCTTTAACAATAACAATAACATGTTATGCTCTTTATGGGCCGATCACACCGAGACGCGTCGCTAGAAACGCGCCGCTCGTCAATGTCACGCCTGACCGAGGCAGCCAATCAAATCAAGCAAGAGGCGGGCTTTACTACTTTGCCGATAGATAAGTAGGAACAGACGTTGATATTAGCGATAGTTAATTACGATGAACTATCTAATTTCCCCCTCAGTCCTACTTTAACAGAATAACAACAGCAAGGGGTCGATGTCTGCATTGAATCATTTTTTTCCCCCCATTGTTTACATTTGATCGTCTAGTTGCGCACGCACCCCCCTCCACCTGCTCATCAGCTGCTTTGCCCGACTCGCTTTGCCAAGGGGCGTTTTTGAAGCGGCCATTCCTGTTGTGACGCGTCTCAGTGTGATTGGCGCCAATGTTGTGGCCTTAATATTTGTTTTTTTTCCAAAGGTCTGCTGGAACCAAATACATGCCAAGTAGTGCTGGCTGGAGACCCAAAACAGTTAGGCCCTATCATCTCGTCCAAACTGGCAGAGAGACATGGCATGGGTGAGAACTCTTTTTAACATGTAGATCAAGTGTTTGATGTATCTTAGGGTTACGTTTATTTAATGCAAAATCTTAAAATAATAGTGAAAGTTCAAGCTACTAACTGAACAGATCTTGAATTTTCACCTAAGTGCTATCTGAATTCTGTTTATTATTGCCTGAGCCTCAGGAAGTTTGAAGACATTTACTCTGTGCAGGTGTATCCATGTTGGAGCGTCTGATGACCGACAACAACCTTTACAAGTCACATGATACGCACGGGTTGAATCAGCGCTTTGTAACCAAACTACTGAGGAACTACAGGTGTGAGAAGGATGATGCTTAAAGTTGTTGCTTTGTTGTTTCGCAATGTTACTTTGAAAGCACTCTTTCATACTTCTGTCCACTTGCCCATGCTTTGTCAAAAAGTTGTCCCTGGATTACATTTTTAAATGGTTTTCTTTTCCCATTCACTCTTTCTCAGGTCCCATCCTGCAATTCTGAAAATTCCCAATGAGCTCTTTTATAATGGCGAACTTCAACCATATGCTCATAAAGAGACATGCAATTTATACTGCAATTGGGAACACCTGCCCAAGAAAGTAATGCAGACACACACACATACATACACACACACTCACCAAGTATCTCTCTTCCTCCACCCCATTTCTCATTTATCTCTCCTTGTCTCAGGGTTTCCCTCTGATCTTCCATGGAGTGGCAGGTACTGATGAACGTGAGGACTACAATCCCTCTGTTTACAACATGGCAGAGGTGGAAGTGTTGAAGGAATACCTAAAAGCCCTTGTGGATCATCTACACAAAAATGGTGTGACCAAAATTGAGCCAAGAGAAATTGGCATCATTACGCCGTACAGAAAGCAAGTGAGTATGTTATTACAATCATCCATGGACATAATGGGTATATCTCAGAGGACGAGAGAGTCTATGTTACCAGTTTCAATGGAGAACCTCCTTCTCTTTACGAGCGTCGGTCACCTCTCACCTTTACACACTCAGTCAGTCAGTCAGTCAGTCAGTCAGTCAGAGAAACAGATCTCATTTAGATATACAGCAGCACCTTCTCCTGGAAGGTTGCGTCAAAGTAAAAAACCTTGCTTTAACCCGGGGAAGCCCAAAACATTTACATGTAATATTTCTAAAACTTTTCCAGAACCTAGAAAAGCCTTTTTTTATATGCATATATCATCGCAGAGTAAAGTCCATGGGGTATATAGTTGGTGAGCAACTTCGATTGAATGGGTGTCATCTGAGCCCAGTATTTAGTTCCCCCTAAAATAAATACCCATGCAATCTTTCACTTTCACAATAGATAGTCGCGCATACGTTTGAGTTTGATCAAACACTGTAATGACCAACAGCACATCTGTTTTCGTGTAATCCTGTTAATGTAGTCCTATATTTGTGTCCCGACAGGTGGAGAAAATCAAGTACGCCCTTGAGATGGACAGTGATCTCAGGAAGGAAAACTTGGAAAACATTTTGGTATGGAGACAGAAAGCGATCGTATGTTTGTGGCAAAACATATTTGAGAGAACTGCATTAACAGAGCTTGCATTTATATTTTTCATAGGTTGGTTCAGTGGAGCAGTTTCAGGGTAAAGAGTTCAATGTGACTCTGGTGTCTACCGTGCGCAGCCATCCCAAACTGACTGCTCCAAAGCAACATTTCACTATCGGCTTTGTTGATAATGCGAAGGTGAGAAACGTCACACAAACAGACACTAACTCAAGAACAATATTTTGTGCACGGTGGTCATAATCAATTAGATGCTCCTGTTCGAATTTTGGTCATCTTGCTGCAAACACATTTCTATATTAAGGAGACGAAATTGATTTCCAGGAAACTACTAATGTCCACAATGGTAGTACCAGCAGTTTGATTCACAGTCACTCAATAATACGTGCACACTAACTGACACTATCTTCCCAGAGGTTCAACGTGGCAATGACACGAGCACGAGCCCTGCTGATTGTGATTGGAGACCCGAGAGTCTTGAAAACTGACCAAATCTGGAACAAGTAAGGCTCCAGGTCCTCATCAGTTTAATTCTATGGAGGAGGATTGGTTGGACGAATACATATCTAACTCTAACTAACGCCTCATAAACTGACTTCTCTTTTTAGATTCATCCATTACTGCTTCAAACAAGGGGGTTACCGTGGCATCACAGTCTCTGATGCCGAGGAAGATCTGTCTGACTCACCGAGCGTCCGGTAATGTGCACAGTCACGCATTACTCTCACACACTTCGTACTATATTTCTTTCTTTTGTCTGACAATCGTCTTGAAGACTAATGGATGTTTGGTTTGTCTGTCCACCTTTTATTCTTCACCCAACAGTGGAGAGGGATTCGGCAACAGCTGGACGCCTGCCGGACCGACAAACCTCACATACTCATCTGAAGCTCCAGTATTGAACCTAAAACAGGAAGAATAAAGAACTGGTTGAGAAGCTGGGAACTAGGTGTGTAGTTCACTGAGGACAGACACAAGACAGAACTGCCTGTCTAAAAGCATATCAATTGTTATACAATTGTATTTTATTTAAATTCTAAACATATTTTCATAATACATAAATAGAATTAGAGTGATACGTTTCCTATTAGATTGACTAATAAGTAATCTAACAAATCTACCCACAACATTAGTGAGTTATGTGGAACTGGGCTATAAACACAAGTCTTTCGTTATGTTTAGACTAACCTTGTGTGAACAAGATTGCTTCACAAAAATACAGGCAACTTCAAAGCAAAAAAACGTTTTTCCACCCTACCCAGAGCCAGAGCCTGTTTCTAGACTTCTGAATCACAGCCTTCAAGTCAGATTGCTCTTTAAAATTCCCAAAGGAATTTTAAAGAGAATAGCTTTGTTTCCGTGGTCCCAATCGGTGTCTTAACAATCTTTTGTTAAGAGTTTTATCTTTTAAACTTACTCAAAGGTTTTAATAGAGTTGCTTTAGAAATATAGACACAAAAAAAAGAGTGAAACTGTTGCACTTTGTGTCCACTTTAGACAATCTGAGAGTGAGTCTGTTAGCATTCAGATTGTGAGGCTCCTTTAGTGCTCAGTTGATCATGTTCATGTGACCGCCTGCTCCTGTCACAACATGTCATAAAGTGTTATTTAAGTTTTAAAGAGTGAATCAGTTATGAACTCATATCCTTATGCACACTCCCTAGGTTTCACATTGTGACTATGTCCTGTTTGTCTTGATCTAGACACGCCTCACATTTATAGAGGTATAGTTTCGTTCCAATTATAATCCTCTTTTAAATCATGTTTGTATGAAAACATTTGGACCTTTCATTCATAATTTAAAGACTATAGGTGCTGGATTTATTTCCCTCTATTGTCTTTATTATTGATATTATTAGTAGTGGTAGGCTGCAGTATTATGAGGATATAATTGTAATATATTACTGTTTCGCTTTCACGGTATCAGCAGCGCTTTAAGTTTCGTTTCTCCGGACTGACGGGCTGTCTGGGTGCACCTGTTTTATATGTCCGAGCTCGGCCGCCTTAGTATTGCAGCTCCGTAACATGAGAAACAGAGAAACACCACCCCTGTGGACTGCCCAGGCATAGTAAATGGAACTGCATTCTCCCTGTAATTCTTCTGAGGCGCAAATAAAAGCTGTGGGTTGATGAGCGATACACTGTAGCCACACTCAGCGGGTTTATTATTTCAATATCATTGATCATCATATCAATCTTCGATCATGGTGAACATGCACTTGTCTGTGCGTTGCCAAATTGGAATCGATTTCTTCGAGTTCCTGAAGGAGAGTGATCGAGCATCCATCAAAGACAGACTTGAACTGAGAGACATTTACAACACAGAGTTCAGGAGTAGGTGAGTTGTGCATCATGTGGATGTTAGAGCAGACCTGTTTGTATGTTTGTAAATGTTTTATTGTTTATTTTAGGAATCCAGGGACCAAAGATCCAAACTTCGGTTCAGTACTCTATGCCCTGAAGGTGTCCAACAAAATAAAACGACGAGGGGACAACATTCGCTTCAACTCCACGGTTTGTACTTCCGCATTATATTTTAGACACTTGGTTCTGTTTCATATTTCTGCACCGGATCAGTATGAAATATTTGGCTTTCATCAGCTGTTTAATCGAGATCAACCATTAAAGCCTAATGGCACACTGTATTGATCAACAATACAATGTGACCACCTGATGAAGGGGAAATACAAAGCTCATCTTCATCTGTACTTTCTGGCTCATGCTTAGGTTTTGACGCAACATTGTTTAAGTTAGTTAGTACACCACGCTGTTAGGTACAGTATGTAGTATTTTTTTTATATAATTGTAAATAACTTTATTTGGGAGTTAATTATTTGCCGTGATTCAGATTAAACAAGGAATTACTGTTAGGTGGAAATTGCTCGAATGTCTCTTTATTTAGAACTGTCATTCACCAATTGAATCAAATGGAAGGTGAATTGCTCTAAATGAAGGACACATCTGAGCACACAATAAAGGTCAGGTGCTACAGTGATGTCACTTTGCACCACAGATCACTGCTACAATGTAAAGTATAAATACATATTTATCTTTTTTTTTTTAAAACTTGGTTCTAAAACAACATTACTCTGGTGGATCAGTTATTAATAATTATTTGATGTTATGGAAAAATATGAAGCCAAGTTTTCAGGGCTTTAATGTTTTAAACTGACAACAGCAATATGTCAAAGTTTTTTCCTTGTAAGCCCCAATGACTTTCAAGATTACTGTTTGCGTCACATTCTCAAGAGCAAAACTTCCGGTCTTAGAAAAATCCCCTTTTGAATGTCTGAAGACAAAGCTTGCTTATTATACTTATATGCATTTCTATAGATTACTTTTTATATGCAGATTAGGTTCCTTTAAAAGCAGGCGAGGATTACATTATGTCTGCTACCGTTTCACAAAAAAATCATAACAGAGGAAACTCAGTTACTTGATAGAGGATTTTTTTGGAATTTTCCATCTGAAGACACAATTGACCTGAAGTGATCCTGTGAACAGGTCACAAGTCTTTTTCAGGACCAGTGGCATTCACCAAGGGGCAGTCGGACAGAACCAGTCCAGAATGGAGCAGCCAGTCCCAGGACACCACAGGTCTACACCTCCGTAGATCAGGCAGAGACGGGAGTTCGAGTCCGGAGGAAACTGGCGAGCCTTCTGATGAACAGACTGAAGATAGACAGGTAACCGGAATAAAGAGTGAGAGTCCTCTTTTGATTATCACGCCCCAAAAGCCTTTTCTGTGAGAGTGTTTTTTGTTTTTTTGTGTGTTGAAAGAGCCCTTTGTTATTTTGTAATTATTATTATTTATTTTTTTTACATTTGAGACATTTCTACTATTTCTTTCTACACTGCAATCAACAAACAAAGTATCTTCTTTTGGAGTCCAGGCCACAACAAGAGGCTCAAAGCTAGAAAGGCTAGCAGGCTAATAACAGCATTCCACAAAGTTGTGAATTAATCATCAAATATGCTGCTGTCATTAACTTCTGTCACTGGCCCTGCATTCACTACATTCTCTTCTGCCTGTATTATTTCGCCATGCATCAATAAAACAACAATATATCTGACACTCCTCTGCCTTTTAATACAGTGTATCATAACCGGCTCTATTTGCCCCACAGGGCTCAGTTCATCTCTGACAAACAAGGTATCTGCATTGACTCCGACCATCAGTTTGAGAACGGGAAACTTTGCTTGCGCGTTGAGGACTCATGTGAGGTACTTATGTCATGACTGATGATCATCTGCTGAAGCGCCTACACACATCGTTGGTGGAGGTACAGATGTGAAGCTCCACTGCATAGATGTGTTCTTTTTCAAACAGTGCATGGTAAACCTGAACGTGCGGAACACTGGAACAGAACCTGTGTATTTCACCTACTACACCCCACTGCACTGGCTCAGGGACGTCATGCTGAAGGATGAGCAGAACGTGACCAAGAAAAACCCTCTGTGTTTACAACCAGGTAACGCAAACGTCACCAACAAGTTTCATGTTGTATGAATTCATGAGGATAAAAGAGATAGCCGCACATTTAGATCAATGCGGAGTACACTTTATTTAATACATTAATTAATCAAATTAAAATAAAGTGCACTCTGCATTGATCTAGAATGAGGATATCTCTTTAATCAGTTTGAAGTTTGAAGATTGAGTCATGTGCAGCGTTGGTTATCCTGCGTTTTCCATTTGAATTCATGATGCTATCTTTTGCACCATGCGATATAGGATTTATGGACGCAATAAAGCACTATGACTACACTAAACATAATTACCAGTCATGTCTTGTTCTCAGGTGACGCATATGAAATCCAGGTCAACTTCCGCTGCAGTTTGGTTGGTTTCTATCCAGCTACATTGGCCTTTGAATTCAAACCAGACCTGCAGCCCTCCACCGCTGCGTTCCACATTGTGCGCTTCATTGAGGCTCAGTGTATAACTGCCTTAGGACTGGAGCTGGCACCTGTAGCCCCCTACAAACCCCGCTCCCTCCCTGCCTGGACCCCTGAGGCCACTTACACCATTGAGGATGGACAGCGACCTGAAGGGTACGAGCGTTCACTCAACACACTGTTAAACATACAGCAAATGTTAAAACATGAAATGCTGTAAGTCTCCTAGAGATGTATATCCAACCTTTTTCATTTTGTCTCCTCTCACCAGGCTGTCCATGATGCAGCTAAAAAATGTGATCGAGCTAAAACAGTATAAAATACCAGCATACATGAACGAGCTCATCCAGTCACTGAAGCACTCTGCCTACTTCAGTGATAGAAGGTAAAGTCTGTTAAGTTTCTGATGTTGTGAGGCGTTTGTCTGATGTGTTTTCCATTTGATGTTAACATGTTTTATAAATCACAAGTGTAGCCAGTAGAAAATAAGTTTACATACAACTAACTTGCAACAGTAATTACCTTTTTGAGGGAAACGTAATGCCGTCCAATTTATGTTTTCTATCAACATAATGATGAATTGTTGTTTAACATATCTGGCAAGCTGCAAAAATGTTGATGCTAGTCATCAGTAAAATAATAATTGACAATGCTTTTCGTTTGTTTTCCATCAAAATACCCAATCTTGCAATGCAATATCCAGTTGTAGTGACTCCCACTGTTTATGGTTATGTTTAGACACTGGGAAGGTAAAGACTGTGGTCTTGGTTTACACTTGAATCACGAGACACAACGTGATTATTAACATTCAACTGAAATGTTTTAAACTTTAAACTCAACCATAGACGAGACTCAGGATTTGAAACCTGGTCTCTAGTCACAGTCCTCCGCTTCCCCCCCTGACATATTAAAAACAACCCATCTGGTTGTATAATATATACACTGCCATACATTGTTCATTGTTTCTTTCCATTTGGTCTGTTTAGAAAGGCCTTGCTGGAAAGTTCCCTGAACTGGAATGACTACACTGAGAAGTTTCAGCTGCTGCTGTATCTGGAGGAGCTTCAGATGGAGGTGGACATCAAGCGATACAACATCCCCAACAGTGAAAAAGAATACGCCGTCATGCGGAGAGATCATCATAACAAGAAACTTCTCGTTCTGGAGGTTATTATGTGCTCTCACTCATTCCCTTACAGTACTCACATCAGCTCTCATTCCTTCACGTCCCTCTCTTCATGATTTGTTTAAGATAAGCTATCTAGCTCTAGCTAGCTACCTAAATAGTATCTGTAGTGCCTGGAGAGGAGGAATAAATAAAACAGACAGGTACATATCATGAACACAGTGCAAATATCTGTAGTGTAAAGCAAGCATTAGTGATGACTAAGTTTTATTTAAACTACTGGCTGTGGTCTCCTTTACATTGTTTCAGAGGATGCTAGTCAGTGGAATTCTGACATAAACAGACCGGCAGTTGTTAAGGTTTATTATATAATTCCTGGAATATCATAATACTCCCTTGTAAAACTTTTTTACACAGCATTTTAGCCAGTATACTGGCTGAAGTGTAATCATGCATTCCGGTTGTGATGCATTATGATAAAAGAAAAGAAATATAGGATAAAGAAAACCAAAAGAAACAAAATCTCTAATATATTGTAAATGGCAACATACTCACCGTCCTATTTACTGACATAAAATGAATTCACGAGCGTTTCCTCGTTTCTATTCGCCTGCCAGGTACCCGGTGTGTCTGAGAACCGGCCGTCTGTGCTGCGAGGGGATTCGCTGCTGGCGTATCCTGCAGACGAAAAAGGGGTGAAGTACCGCGGCTACGTCCACAGTGTGCAGCTGGACAGTGTCAAACTCGGCTTTGGGTCAAAGTAAGATCAAGTCATTATGGTAACATACAATTGGTTGATGCCTTTCTGGCATTATTTTTGTTTTATAGTTTTATCTATTGTACTGTTTTATCCGCGTTTACAATTTACCTTAGTTTTGTCTTACTTTTGTTTGGCCTCACTGTTTGGCTTTCTGTTGTTATATCGCCTTGTATCCTGCTTTACCTTTGCTTTGTCTGTCAAAGCACGTTGTAATTGTTTTTAAAAGTGCTATATTAATAAAAAATAAATATATATATATATATATATATTATATTATATTATATTATATTATTATTATTATTATAATTAAGAAATACAAATATTAATTAATTTGACTCATATTTACTGTTAAATATATTAAAAAAAAAAACAATGTTAATATTAAAGATATACACATTTTGTCTAAATTTGTTTGCAGATTGCTGGATCGCTTTGTTGATGGCATGAAGTTCAATGTTGAGTTCACCGTCAACCGCCTGACTGGGCGCGTTCAGCAGCGCGCGGCGGAGCTGGCAGCTTCATTCAGACTGGGAGAGGTGTTGTTCCCTGCTGCACCCGCCGACTCCTCTCAGCAAACCAAGCCTCCCCAACTCAGGTCAGGCATGCTAGCATGTAGACTGTGTATCCTGGTGCAAGGTGTTGGTCTGGCTATTTTACAGCACAGGCATCTGTAGTATCCCTTCCTCTACCTATTAATTAATAATGTAAGAGACTGAGCTGCAATATGATCACACTAGAAACATTATACTCAAAATGCATGCCACGACTCACGTGTACAATCACCCACGTGCACATTAAAGAGACCTGTTGCAGGGTTAAAACAGCATCAAAATGACAGACGTTTTCCTGAATGACAATACAGGAGACCGGTGGGATCAGAGCAATAACATAACTACGGCTTCAAATATGGAGGGACACATTAAGATCCCCATTGTGATTAAAAACTGCTTAATTCCAAGTTAACACTAAAGGATGCCGCTGTACCGCATTAAACATCGTATTAATGGAGACATTTTAAAGAGCTTTCTCACAGTCATATTACGAGATAAACCCTTTTATTCTAACCGTGCTGGCCCAAAACCAGATACTTGTGTTACCTGATAAGAGTATGCGATTCACTGTGCATTTAAACATGATGGCTGACTCTCTCTATCTATTACTCTGCTCTGACATTATCTCTGTTCCTACATCTTTCTGTCAATAGGCTGTTTGACTCGAAGCTGGAAAAAAACCCAGAGCAGTATCAGGCTGTACAACACATTGTAGCTGGCTCATCCAAACCTGCCCCTTACCTGGTGTTTGGTCCACCTGGAACAGGTACAGCGAGTACCAGCATAATAGTGCATCTTTGTTTTCAGTACAATTAAACTGTTGAGCAATTTAGGGTATCTTGTCTGTTCAGGCAAAACTGTGACTGTGGTGGAGGCCATCAAGCAGATAGAGAAGACACAGGCCTCCTGCCACATCCTGGCCTGCGCTCCCTCCAACAGCGCTGCCGATCTGCTCTGCAAGAAGATCCTGGAGCACGTGGACGACCATAAAGTGTTCCGCATGTACGCCAGCAGCCGTAACCCAGAATACGTCCCTAGTGAAGTAAAGGTCAGTGTCAATGCATGCCGTTTGTTTTCGATGTGAAGCATCTCTTTGATGCAGAAAGTAACTGACATTCATTCACTCTCATTCAATTGGTCACAGTGAGATAATCTACTTACTGGTGGACTGTATGACGCGTAGCAGTGTCTATAGACGACACACCAATACTGCTACACTTCCTGCTGCTTTGTGTTTTGATACTGTTGCAATCTTAGGTCTTTTTCTAGCCTCATTAAGGTTTGTGTACACGGACATTGTGGTACCTTCACAGGCATGCTCTAACCTGGTAGGGGAGTGTTACCTTTATCCTGCTAAAGAGAAGCTGATGGAGTATAGGATCATGGTCACCACCCTGTTAACCGCTGGAAGGTAGTGAATGACTGACGGTGCAGTTTGCTCACCTGCATGACACCGTAAAAAAAAAAATTGCATTTCACTTTTGCATTTTGCAGTATTTACGTTCTGTCATCCAAAATTCTAACTATCAAGTCCACAGATGAACTTCTGTGGGGGAAGCGTTTTCTACCATATATGTTCCCTCTGATCTCTGCAGGCTGGTCACAGGAGACATTCCTGATGGTCATTTCACTCACATATTTGTGGATGAGGCAGGACACGCTGTGGAGACTGAATGCTTAGTCCCATTGGCAGGTAAAAAAGAAACGGCAGTGTGTTTTCTGAAACTCTATTGAACTTGCTTAATGTGTCGATTGATTTTTGTTATCTGTCAGGCAAAGGGCTGTTTAAATAAATTTATCGGATTAAAAAATGTGATAACTTCAAGGCGGCAGTCCTTTTCTTTTTATCCATCACATCCTAATGCTCCTAAAGTCAAGGAAACCCTTTGTTCTTCATAAGCTGAAACCATAGACCATTGTTAAATGTTCTTACACTAGTTGGTTTTGGACTGATATCAATAATTGGTTGTCATTAAAACTTTGAAAACTTGGATGCATGCATTCCTATATTGTTCATCTTGTTATTATTTTTGGTTAAATATAATTAAATACATGCAAGTACTCCCTCTTTCATTTTTGATCTTTTCAGGTATAGGTTTGCCAACTTTTAAAAGTCACTTAAATTAACGTTAAAAATGAATAGAAAGTTTTTTGTTGGTTTAATCTTAATACAATTTGTTTTCCTCTTGACTTTCTGTATTATAACACTTCTTGTGTTTACCTTTTGTGACCAATTGTGTTGCAGCATATTTTCCACTATTGTTGATTGTACTTGTTTTGTACCTTTTTCCTTGTGCCAAAAAAACAAAAAACAAAACAAAGGGCTGCTCGATGCAAAATCTGGTCAGGTTGTTCTGGCTGGAGACCCCAAACAGCTCGGACCCATTC
Source organism: Ophiodon elongatus (assembly GCA_016806645.1). NCBI lineage: Eukaryota > Metazoa > Chordata > Actinopteri > Perciformes > Hexagrammidae > Ophiodon > Ophiodon elongatus. The sequence continues at coordinate 2,337,271 of JACSYO010000475.1, forward strand.
TCAGATCCCCTTTTGCGCTGAAATTCGGCATGGGTAAGTAAACGCACACTCGCACATACACCGTCTTGTTAATAACACTGTAGTTTGAATAAATGAGGACCTATAGTTCTGCAACGACTTACTCTTAATAACGTTGACTTGCTCTACTTGTGTGTGTGTGTATTTCTGGAGTTAAAGACTCTTCTATTTGCAGGAGTGTCCCTCTTGGAGCGCCTGATGAACAATTTCTCTCTGTACCAGAAGGACGAGGGCGTGTTCAACAATCGCTTTGTCACCAAACTGCTGCTTAACTACAGGTTCGGTACAACAGATTGTTAGAGGCACTCCTTGACAGACAGTGCTTGAGTTTGATTTGAGTACGTTTGTCCTATTCAGGTCCCATCCTGCCATTCTGAAGGTCCCCAACGAGCTCTTCTATGATGAAGAGCTGCAGTGTTGCGCAAATGAAATTTTGCGCAACTCTTACTGCAGATGGGAACACCTCAAGAAGATGGTAGTACTTCTTCTTTTATCTTAGCACACTCATACTGTACAGATCATGTGCAAACAGAAATGGATGTTTAGAAATCAAAGATTTTAAAATGACCACCAACATGCCTGAAGCTCATGACTTAATTATATCTTTGTTATTCAATATGTAATGGAGCCATTTCATTCTCATTCTAGAGCTGAGACAATTAGTTTCTTAATCTATTAGTTGATTGACAGAAAATTAATTACCAGCTATTAATCATTTGTCTTTTTTTTTCTTTAGCAATTGCGAAACATTTGCTAGTGCCAGCATCTCCAACGTGAGGATTTGCAGATTTCTATCTGTATTTTCTCAATGCAAAGTGAATAGAATTTTAAGTATGTTGGAAGTCAGTTGGAAAAATCAAGCAGTTTCAAGATGACAAATTGGGTTCTAAGAAACTATGATTTTATTTCTCCATGTCAAAGACTAAACAATTTACATTATTGAGAAAATATTTAGCAGACTAATTGATAATGAAAACAATTGTTCGAACTGATAGGGGATTGTCATTGAAGGAAAATATATTTAACATCTTATTTAATTAATTCTTAATAAAAAAGAATAAAACCAAAATTAACATTAAATTCTGTGTTCATTGTTAATGACACAGAATTCAGATTGATTTCCATTTCATCATTGATAATTGTTATTGACAGCAGAGAGGCAAACTGATTTGTCAGCTCAGTATTCAAAAGAAGACAAACGAACATTTTCTTTTTGAAGGTTTATTTAATAAAATACAACTTGTATCTCACACACCTCTCAGGACTTCCCAGTGATCTTCAAAGGTGTGACCGGTCTTGACGAGCGCGAGGCCAGCAGTCCGTCATTCTTCAACATAGCAGAGGTGGAGGTGCTCATGGACTATGTGAGGAAACTGCTGGAGACAGATGGCAAGCGGGGCCTGGCTACCATCTCACCCGAAGACATAGGCATCATCGCTCCCTACAGGAAACAGGTCGGAAATAATTAAACACACACAGAGTACAACAATTGATCTTATTGTTGTTGCAGATTACTTTAGTCCAAGTCCAAATGAACACAGGTTGAAGTGGAACAATGTAATTATATGTTGACTAAAAGCTGGAGCTTCTTCCCCCCCCACCCCCCGTCACATAGGTGCAGAAAATCCGCAAGGCCCTGAATAAAGTTGAGAAAGACTTTAAATTTAAGGACATGAAAGGCCTAAAGGTAACAAAATATCACACTTAAGTAATGTTAAACACACAGCAGAGGAAGTGTCTTAAGTGTGTGTACACACGTGTGTGGCAGGTTGGTTCGGTGGAGGAGTTCCAAGGTCAGGAGAGGAAAGTGATCATGGTGTCTACAGTCCGGAGCAGCCCCAATTTCGTGGAGATAGACAAACAGTTCAACCTAGGCTTTGTCAAGAACGAGAAGGTATGCAAAGCAAACACGTGCACGGTGCATGTACGCACAAAACAAGATTCTGACACGCTCTTTTCTTTTACCAGAGATTCAACGTGGCTGTGACTCGAGCTAAAGCCCTGCTGATCGTGGTGGGGAACCCCAGAGTGCTGAACACAGATCCTACCTGGGCCCGGTATGTGCCACGTGACTGCTTCGGATTTCTGCTGTCAGCACACACATTAACATTTAATTTGAAATTCCCAAATTCAATACATTCTTCTCTCCTTCCATGCTCGTCTGCAGATTCATCCAGTACTGTCGAGATGAAGGAGGCTACGACGGCTATGAGCAGGTGGAGGAAGATACGGACGTGGTGGAGAGACTCGCTGCCCTCTACATCAACATTGATATTGAAGGTGACAAGACATCTTGGTTTTCATTGGCATCACCCTTCAAAATGAACATTTTCGAATAGATGTTAAAATTGTCCACTTTGCTTTCTTTCTGTGAATCTTTTCTTGCCAGTGGAGACGGCAGAGAGCGCTGTTCAGCAGCAGCTGGACCCCGAGTGGAGGAGCGACCTGTGAGGGAAATGAGAGTACAATCTTCCATCCCGATTCATTTTGTAGCGAGGTTTCCAGACAAGACAATTCTTCAAAAGGGCTTAATGTCACGTTTCTCATTATTCCCAAACAAATACAGCATTCTAATTGACCTTTTTTAACATCAGCTATATGAACTTGACCAAAGACCCGATTCATATTTAGAGCAGCTCGTCTTCAGCTACCTCTTTGGACTGCACAGATGCCCCTCAACTTTAAAACAGCTGCAAACGCTCCTTTGTACCTGGTTAAAGTCACAGGAAATTATTTAAAGACTTGATTCTTCACTTTTAAAATCATTTATATTGTTATTTGACATTTCTGGGGAAAAAATATTTTAGTCTTGGTTATTTAATTGATAGTTTATAACTTTGCTCAATTATCACTGCTCTTTTAGAATCATGAAGTGGTATGTACTATGTATCCAATCTATTTTGAAATCACCATTACAAAATACAGCTTTTTAAATGAGTATTGACTATTAAAAAAATGTTAGTCCATTTTTAACTGTTTTGTATTTTCTGAAAAATCATGTAATCCAAATAAAGTCCTTTCGCTAATGAGAAAGTTATATAAACAATGCTATTATATGAATGTAAATGCATTTATCAGAAGATTTAAAAACACATTTTTGCAAACAGTCAGGTCACTTTGTAAAAAAGAAAAAGAAAGCTAAACCAAACCAGTTAAGATTATGTAGTATTTAAAAAATACTTTTAATATCATGTTTGTCTCATCCAGACAGTCAACACATCCCACTCCTGTTTGTAAAGCGTCATCACAATCAACATTTCTCTGGAACTACGGTGTTTAACATAACAGACAGAGGCCCTGTCCAGAAATTAGCCCAATCCGGCAACATTCTGATCTATGTGGATCTGAATGTAATGGATAAAAAGATCTCCACAAGTGTAGCTTAAGCCGGTGGTAAGATCAATCAAACATTAAATATATTTGAATTCTTTCATGACAGGAGCTGCTATGCAATATGTACTGCATGCATCTCTTTGCTTCAGCCATGATACAGAAACACTAACTGCATCAGAGGGCTGCCTGTAAAAAGATGGTGGTTTTATGATCACTTAGTGATGACGACAATCCACGTGGAGAAAATTATTCTAATAATTGTGGTTGCTACCACTGATGGTTGTCTCTCAGAATTTTTAACCACAATTCTTTTTCTTGTTCTGTGAAGGGCACTTTTATGACGCATTGGTGCAGCGCTGAGCCCAAACACACCACCGTTGTTCACAGAAATATTCTGTTTATCAGCTGGCCCTACTTCAATGACGACTACACAAGAGACCGTACACTGGCCACACACTCACATATGCTTGTTATTCCAATCACATTTCAAGCCATGTCGCTTGCGTTTAGTGTCAAATAAAAGGCCTATTACACAACAACAAAGCCCCGATTTCAAATATTCAAGAAAGCTACTGATCTGGTGAGCCAAACTGAGGAGATATCACATTGGTAATGACAACATTTGAGCTGTCAACTGGAAATTTTATTGAAACTTTTATGCACAGAATAGAACTATAATCTGTCTGATTTGTATACAGTGTGCATCCATTGTGTGTTGATACCAGAAAACCTGTAGATTCAGTATACAGTGATGCTTAATGACTGTATACTGGATCTCATTTAACAGCACAGGGTTCAGACAGAAGGCTTGTTTGGGGAAGGCATTGACGTCTTGGTAGAGGCCAGTCTGTCGGACTCGGAGCCAGCGTGCGCATGACTGAGTATTGTGTCCACGACAATAGACTACTGTCTCCAGTGCCAGTTTAAGCTATCGCCATGGGTGAGAGACACAGCAAGGTGCAGTCCAAAACCTCTCCACACAAATAGTCGCTGCTGCTTCAGTTTATGTAGGTTTCAGTGGATGAATGCAGAGTGAACCGGCTCTAAATTTAGTCATTAATGCCAGAAGAGAAAGCTTAGGAAAATGGAGCTCTGCTGACTCCAGACATGGTGAGAAAGGATTTTAAGGGTGTAAAATGAATAGTGGTGTGACATATAGGTGGATCGTGACCTAAGCTGACGTATAAGGAGACAGTGGTACATGCAGGTTGAAGTGAAGCAGGGGTTCCATACTATTGAAGCAAATCTTAAAACTGTTGTGCCATTCAGGAGGCATGTGAGCTACAAGACCCTTCTTTGTAAACATAACACAGACATGATATGTTTGTAAAGTATATGCACATATAAATACAAACATACATTCATATAAGAGGGAAGGACAGGTCCTTCACAATAACAGGTGGGTGTGCCGGGGTGGAGGAAAACAGAACAGCAAAAAAACAGAAACAAAAGGTGTGTGAGTAGCAGAGGAAATAGAATTTAAAATAAAAGGTTGATTTGTTTTGCTTTTAAACAGGCGTGTCAGTCTTTCATATTCTCCTGTGGCATATCTGCATCTGTGAAGTAAGTATAGTCCACAGAAGCCATCGATTTAAGGTTTCTCTAGGTTTGCTCTGTGCGCAAGGGGGGACTTCTCCCTCGGGTGCTGATTGGCCAACAGACTCCATCCCTTCACAGTAGCTGGCAGCCGCCCCTCTTCTTGCGCTTGCGGACCTGCAGTGCTGCTCTAGTGGCCATCTCAAACACCTCCCGCACGCCGTCCTTGGTCTTGGCGGAGCACTCCAGGTAGCCAAAGGCACTGATGCGGTTGGCCATGTCTCTGCCCTCCTCAGACTTAACAGGCTCCTGGAGGATAAATGGAAAGACGGTGGGTTAAAATGATGCTGCAGGTTCAACAAGGTGAACAGTGATTAGTTTTGCGGAGTTGGAGAAAGTTATAAAGTACATTTACTCAAGTACTGTATCTAAGTACAAATTCAAGGTACATGTACTTTAGAGTATTTCCCTTTCATGCAACTTTACTTAACTACATCCACTACACAGACAGGGAACATTTTACTACACAATGAGTACTTTTACTTTTCAAACATAAAGTACATTTTGCTGATAATACTTGCATAATTTTACTTAAGTAAGGTTTTGAATGCAGGTGTTTTACTTGTAGTGGTGTATTTTCAAATGTGTGGTATTAGTACTTTTACTTAAATAATATGAATTGGAATACTACTTCTTCCAGCACTGGTCATGGGATAACTTGTTGCCAATAACAAAAAAGAATACAGAGACAGACACACACCTGTTTCATCTTGGCCAGCTCCCTACGTGTGTGTTCATCATTCCTCAGGTCCTTCTTGTTACCCACGAGAATGATCGGGACATTGGGACAAAAGTGTTTCACTTCAGGCGTCCATTTCTCGGGAATGTTCTCTGCAAGAATGAAAAAAAAGAAGAAAATAATGAAAAAACAAGTCACTGCACAGCAAATTCCCGACGTATTTCCCTACAAGGACAGTTGGGAGAGTCCGTGCTGTTTCCCTTGTGACTGTACAAACACAAATATCAAGAGGTCACTGATTGCTCCCTGATACATGGCCGAGCATGTTAGCCAAATTATGCGCCGTCTGGAGGGAGATGCCCTACTGTGATGGAGTAGGCATGCCATCGGTGTCATAGTCCATATCAATAACACCATGGGAGAAAGCCCCAGGAAATGTGCTTGTTTCCTTTTAACGTGGAAACAACTGAATTAAAATGTATTTATTAAGTGCTAGTGTCTTAAGGATACATTGATCAGAATCAATCTACAATAGGTTAATCTTGGATACTGTTCAATCAACTTCTAATTGACTTTAAATGTACTGCATTTAAAATGGTGCATAATAGGAGATTGGGAGCATTTCGATTGCCTATCAATGGCGTCAACATTGCGACGCCTGAGCCAGAAAGTTGTAGCTTGCAGTTCTAACAGTACCAACTACGGCAAACGTCCTGACAGAGCTCAGTGATTACCTGAGGGGGAATCGGAGGGCGGACACTGTAACCATTGTATGAGAGCAGTGCAGAGCTGCGGCCGTGAGCTAGCCAGTGACGTCACTACCAGTCACGTGCACTAAAAAGCACGCACGGCCAGCCCTGCTATGTCAAAGCAAGGAGAGAGTCTGATATCATCACACAAACAGAGAGAGAGTGAGTGACTTCATTCTCTGCTCAGGTAGGAATTACTCCACTATATCTTTACATAGCAAACAGTTTGCTGCTATAGTTAGTGCTCTTGAGTGCCGTACATTGCCCCTTTAAAATACATTTCCCCCAATTATTTATTAAAATTGCTGTAGCTGAGAAACAATCAGCTTTCCTGTTCTGGCTTAGTCAATTCCACACTTTAGACTTTAGACATGACTAACAGTTAACTGTGATGCTTGTCTTTACGGCAGCTGCAGGATTCATTACAACACCAATAATGTAATCATACTAATGAACAGACGCCATCTAAATAAGCATTACGTTTTCATAAAATGGATCATTAATTGCATTATGGCCAGAGGCAGTGGACAGGGAAATGTAATGTAAAGTACATAAATAATCAAAAGGGGAAAACCTAGAGAGGATCAGTGTGGATTTTACTGCACTGACAAGTCAGACAAAAATGCGGACATTTAATGGAGCATTTGCCAAAATGCCTTCCTGCATCTGTATGAAATATTATTGAATATCGTTTTTTTCAATGCAAAGAGTTTTAACCAGGTTCATATTTTCCTATATTGAGTATCAGTACGGCATGCAAACTCTGCAAATTTTCTTTGCATCTTCTTTTTTGTGGATTGAATCCATATATGCACTTTGTCTATCTTCTTTGCAATTGCCTAAAAACCTAAATTCTGTATAAATGACTGAAGAAACATAACCAGCTGCCTTGTCTCACTGAGGTAGCATAGCATGGATAAAAAATAAATAAATTAAAAAATTCCTCTCACTATTTTAATCAGGTCCCTTCTGTGTCAAGTCTCTTGGGTCACTGAAACCACACTGTGATGCCAAAGAGTTTTTACATTACCTTAGTGGGACAACAATTTTCTAAAATGTTATTTACGGTTTTGCTAAGTGGGTAAACAATTTGCACGCAGCCTTACCTAAACTGTCGGGGCTATCTATGGAGAAGCACATGAGGATAACATCTGTGTCAGGGTAAGACAGAGGCCTCAGTCTGTCGTAGTCTTCCTGACCGGCTGTATCCCACAACGCCAACTCCACCTGAGAAAGAGGAGAAAAAGAACATAAGTGAAGCAAGTGGCTGCTAACAAAGAACGCAATTTAGGTAACAACATTAAAAAAGGTAGAATAATCCAACTTCATCTACAGCAGGATAAAGAGGGGAAAAGAGAATATGGGCAACAAAAACAGAGGCAGAATAACTGAAAAGACGAAGGAAAAAGAGGATTTGAAACAATTAATTCCTTTCATGCCTAAAAAGCAACTCCCCAGAGGTGGAGATTGTTCCCACAGGATATGCTTAGGCTGTTAATCAAACCGTTAGCAGTCCCAGCGTGCCTGACCTGCTCTAGATAAAACAAATGCCCAGCAAAAAAAACATTTGCGCTCAGCAAGGTCTGTAGCACATGCTACAATACAACCCCAAAGCACCATATCGGTTTGTCTTCTACACAGTAGCCTAGAAGCGTCATACATGAATCCATCATGTGGCTTTTGTTTGTATCTCCTAAATGGCTGTGGACTATTAGCTTTAACTGTAATCTAGACATAGTTTATCCTGATTATTTAATCCTACAGTAACCTCGCCCACATTGCAATCACAGCTGGAAAACTGTGCCTGATACAGCTGAGGACTGGGGAAAAACAAGGGAGAGCAACTACAGCATGTTAGCAGTTACTCTTTTATGACTTCCGCACTCATGTTTTGCGAAGGCTTGCTTGTTGGCCGACAAGATACTAGACTGGCTGGCCACACTGCCCTCCGGCATTTTCCATAGTATGTGAGCCGTTGGGCTGACATTGAGCATGATAAACCTGTGTCCATTTCTGCTGCTTTTGGAATTATTTTACCACTAGATGTCTCTCAGGAGTCAGCCTCATCCATTTATTTTAACGAAAGGCTGAACTCCTCTTTTCAGCCTTTATCTTGGTTGTTGTAACCACAACTAAATATAATCAAAGAACGATGGTAGAGGTCAGCTGTAAGTTGAACTGTGACACTGAAAATAATACTGGAAAACTAACTGCATATTTCAATACACCAAATACTTTATAAAAAAATATCTCTACCACGGTTGAGGGGCTTGGAGTACAGTTAACTTTGTATTATACCGCACAGGAAACAGGAAATAGGAGATTAGTCATGATGCATGAGGGGATGGGTTTCAACCCTGGTCAGGAAGGTGGCACTGATCCATTTCCTGTTGTTGGCTGGAGGTCTTCTGCTTTATAACAATAAAAAGACCCAAGGATTTGCTTACAATACGCACTTTTCTCTAATCTTTGCTTCTTTGTTAAATATTGGATAATTTGACCTCTTTTGGGCCTCAGACAGTTATTCTGATGAATCCCATTTGAGAAGTTTAGAGGTAAAATGGTTCTTTTGTGGTATTTCTATCATCTCAGACATCTGAAATATGACAAGATGCCCCAACCAGACAGTTTGTAAGAGGTCAACAGTCAAATGTTTGGGAACTACTGTTTTTTGTTATATCTTAGAAGCATATCTTGTGTTTTTTAGTGTTATTCTGAAAAGCAACTGTCAGCTAAATGTAGTGGAGTAGAAAGTACAATCTGTCCCTCTGAAAAAAGAAGTATACTCAAAATTTGACCTAAATACTGGACCTACTTAGTTTCCAACACTGTTTATTATTCATAGTCATCCAACTAAAACAAATAAGAATGTACATTTAAAATATAAAGTACCTGTTTGCCATCAACTTCAATGTCAGCGATGTAGTTCTCAAACACAGTGGGGACGTAGACCTCTGGGAACTGGTCCTTACTGAAGACGATGAGCAGACAGGTCTTTCCACATGCACCATCCCCAACTATCACCAGCTTCTTCCTGATGGCTGCCATCTACAAACAGAATACATTTAATATATAATATAATAGTGGGTAGTCTTTATATTAAGAATTGAGAGATGCATGAGAACTAAACAAACAATCAGTAAATTGGTGAGAAGCAAATCTCTTTAAAAAGGACAGGAGGGAGGTGAAACAATCCAACCAGAAATAGTAAGAATGAGAGAACGAGGAGGAAAGAAAGAGATGATCTAAGTCTGTTTTAGAGCCGCACCCTCTTCCCTTTCCTGGACTACGTCCTGTGTTCGAGGTGAAAAGCAGAGTCAGGCTGAGGGTTCAGCACTGGCCTGGAAAAGCAGTGGGAGGGACGAGAACAGGAGGAGAGCAACAGCGTTGGTAATGCTGCGGCCTCAGTGCTCTAACACACTGCTGCACACGCACTGCCTCCGACACGTCACATTAAAAATGATCCGTCACTTCTACGGCCGGGTGATCTACAGCTCTTACTGGTTTTTGTTGACACCTCTGTATTGCACACAATCTTCTCCCATAATCTTTGCTTGTATCCCTGAAAGGTGTGTATATGGGAGTGAAACGGGGCTTGCCAGAGAACGATAGGGCCACACACACGGATCAATAAACATCTCCCACAAGCTGACAATAATGGAGAGAAGGCAGTAGGTGATGAGACAATGTACTGGCTGCCTGCAGCAGGTACTTTCTGAACCAAAACAAAGATCTACACCTCTACCATAACACATGCACCGTACAAATCACAGCTGATGAATCGTGGAGAAATATACAGATTTTTTAAATGAGCTATAATCAATAGATATATTATTACTTATATGTGGACTCCTCAGCTCTTTTCAGCATCTTATTTGGGTTTTAAGACCCATAACTTTACTGTTCTTAATTTATTCTCACCGGTCTCAGTGTTGTTTTTGGCTACTGCAGGCAGTTGTTTTTAGTAAAAAAGTAAGACCCCCACTTTACACGACCTGCCCAGCACCAAGCGGCAGACAGACAGTTAGCTGGTGAACATAGTGGAGCATTTAGCAGCTAAAGAGCCCGTTAGTGGAGCAAACGCAGAGCTAAAAAGCAGCGAGATAGATTGCTTTTACGTTCATCAGTTCGTCATGAACAACTCATAATGAATAATAATGTTCTTTATTTACTGGGTGTGTAACTAAGCAACTGTTTGCTGAGAAGTTTGCCATATCAACTTAACAGGTGATGATTCAGTGTTGCGTTTACAGCTTGTTTTTCCTGCAAAGGGGCCAAAAAGTAATTTATTGTAGCTTCAAGAAAACAAGAAGTAACCCAAGAAAGCAAAACATCAAAGCACTTGTTGTGTACTTCTTTCATTATCATCAGATCCACAAACTCTAACAGGTATACTAGTAACTGTAATATGTCAAACAGTAATTTTGCGAGTGTATAAACAGTGAAATGGTCTGAAATGGTCAGTGGGTGGGCTGGAAAGGTCCTGTTGATACCAAATATTTGTAGAAACTAAAGCCAATTAAATTATTAATGGGAACATGGTGGCTCCTCTACATAGAGTGACCAAAACATATTATATACATATTATAAACGTATTTGTATTCTGTCATTTATTGCATGAAATACATTTTCTTCAGCGTTGTTAAAAAGGACCGAGCCCAGGCGTTTGGGTTTGTTCAAGAATTAAATGTGCATCTCCACATCCTTCATTTTGATTCGCCTCAACTACCATTTCCACTGCAAGAATCACAAGACAATTGTTCAGTTTGCTTTTTCTCTCACCCACATTAAATCAGGCCAGTTTGTCTCTGGAGAACGCCACCTGCTCTCAGTGATAGCATGCTGCTGTTGCTCCATTCATCATACTGTCACTACCAGAAAGAAGGACGGACACGGACACGGACACACACACACGCCTGGTAGCCACCGTGCAGCTCCAGAAAGCTTCCGAGATACGTTAGTCCTGCAGATGTTGTGCCGTGACAAAATAATGCTGCTTATTGACGACGATAGCTCTCCCAGCATGCTGCCTACGGTGCCAGGGGCAACACATGACGCTTAGTGGGGATAATGGCCCCTTACCTTTGCACTAATGCGTGTGCACACTGTGCCAGTACAAGGATGGGAACAGGCACTCCAAGGACTTCTTTCTAAAATCAGCGCTGATGTTGAGGCGTGTTCTGCTACCCTTAAACTGTCACGTGAAACAATTCCCAATTAATAGTGATATCATACGAAGTGGTGATGCTGACGTTTCCCCAATATATGGAATATAAATTAATCAAAGAGTAGAAAAACAACTAAAACTCCAAACCAATCATTGATTGATTGTCAATTAATTGAATCATGTCAATTCATTAATATAACTGTCAAACTCTGATATCTGTGCGAGTCAAATGTGCCAGACAGCATAGTGGTGAGAAGCTGTGCACCAGTGAAATCTTTTAAGAATTTTCATTTTACTTTCATTATTAACTCATTAAATATCCATTGTTGTGCTCTTCCTGCTGGAAGCAACAGTCATTCTCTGTTGTTCGGGGAACATCTGCAGGTGCTTAATGGGCTTTGTGGAGAGGCGAGAATATGAGCCACAGGAAAAACATCTGGAATTCAACCATTTTGTCATTTTCTCTCATTCTCCCTCCTCGAGTTTCTCCCCTCAGGTCAGTTCAAATAAGCTTCATTAGCTCAAGGAGGAGACGCACACAACTGGTCCTGCCTCTTCCTTAAGTCAGACAACTCTGGACTCAGTGTGGGATTGTTCATTCATCAGGATTCATGGAGAGCAGACACCCATATAACAGACTGGAGGTTGTACGATTTAACGTAAATATAATTGATATCAAGTCAAAACTAACTAGGACTCTATCCATGGCCTGAGAGGGAGTTTCCCTGAATCTCAAAATTATCCCTTAATGTTATAAATTATATTATTATAAGTGATACATAAACCTCATTAAAACAAATTAAACCCACCAAAGAACATCGTCCTAAAGTATGCAGCTATTCATTGTTTTACCATTTGCTTTTGTATTATGACACTCTACTTTTGAGTTATATTCAACAATCAATAATTAAGGGTGGCCTTGATTTAATGTTGCCTGTCTGGGAAAAATTGTTTTAAGAGAAAAAAAACCCCCCAGTACAAATACACTCATTAATAATTGAAATGAAGATCTGTGTGATGTTAAAAATCGCTTGTACAAGCCGCAGTGAATTGAATAGACTAAGCCCGCCCCGTGATAATACAGCTGAATTATTCTCAGTGTTACAAAAAAACAATAAGAACCCCAAAACGCACTGAGGCCATTTTCTGAGTGGTGAGCCATAATATAGAGACATTCAGTACCTGCCCTCACACACCCTACGGTCTCCGAGAGAAAGGTCATATAACCTATAAGTGCGTTCACACGTTTCTCAGGAAGAATTTTCCCGTCTTGCATAATGTTTGAATTTTCCCGTCTTACATAATGTTTGTCCCTGTGTGGGGTAGCACAGGACAATGTTCTCATTCCTTGCACATGCAGCACAAATGCTTATTTCTACCTGGAAGGTTTTGATTCACCCACTGCAGTTAGCCAGCAATATTAGCAAAAAAGAGACATTCTAAATCACATCATGGTTCAGCAAACTCAAGGTATGAACACCAACACTCAGTTAGTGGCCCTTTTGATTAGGAGTATATACTGTACAAGCCATAAAACTACCATAGAGGACAGAAATAATAATACAAAATATATATACATATATATACAAAAAATAAATGACCACATTATATTTTGAACCAAAATATTTACCATTACTTACTTTACCAGCAAAAAAATTGAATCTGGCTCAACTTTTGCTGCAGCAAAATTACATGATGTAATCTGACAAGGCACGGCTGTGTGACCGATTAAATACATCCAAGCGCAAATTCCTGGTGGATTACTATGCAAGATGAACAGCATATTTCTACTTTTCACCTCGTGATGAAGTTGTAAAATCCTGTCCCAGAGTATTATAAATTTGTGCTGCATTTTGGCGTCTGAGAAGCCTTCAAATTCATGGCTCAGTTAACTATACTTGCTGGATCATATTTCTTGTCTCACCGGCTGTACATTGCCTAAAGTAAAACCTGGTGGAGGTAAAGTCATGATGTGTAGATGCCTCTAAGCTAAATTAACTGATGGAGGTGAAGAGGAGATGATGAATAGAGACAAACAGGCTCTTGTATGGCCAGTTTGACAGAGCAAAGATAGAAATAAACTTATGTGGTGACTTGAATGAAGAGTATGGAGACATACATGGGGATTTGGCCAAATACTAAATGCAATAGATACACTACATCTGCCCTGGGCGAAATATATTACCAGAAGTTACGGAATAAGGACAGAACTGTAGAATCACAAGAAGATAAACAAACAGGATTTAAGCTGCTGAGCAGACCATGAACAAATGAATGTCCCCCTGATTCATTTTTCCTTGGAATGTGCTAGGATACCCCTTGTCAAATTTACACTAACTGTATACTTGCAGGTGATGTTTGAACAAAGAGTTTGAGTTGTTACAGACAAACATAAACAGAGTGTTAACAGTTCAGGTATTGACACACCGATCGGTCAAAAGCAGGAAAAGGCATTCCACATGAAGAATAATAACGGATCACTGAATTCTCACAATCAAACCCTGTCTGACTGTGTACAAATGTGGGAGGACGTAAGCTTTGAGGAATGTCTCACCCACTTTCAACACACCTCACCCCTTTCTTCTAAACACACAACAGCTCTCCGGCCACCAGTATCGCTCCCTTTTTCTCCTGGTTGACATGTTGAGGAATGGATTATACATGAAGACCAGGATGGGTAAGAACAGACATGGGGGCCAAACTGCAACAACTACACATTCACTAACACTGAAACAGATGGAGCAACTTTTCTCCACCTGATTTAAGTGCTGCTCTTGGTTGACGACTGCATTTCAGGGCAGTGTTTTGAACATGGTGGGGACGGAGAGGCAGTCTGCATTTTTCCAAAACCGGTCTCCCACAACAGATTTACAATGACACTCATATTACACAAAAGATAATCGAACCATTTTCAAAACAGAGCTAAAACTATTAATAAAAATCGATAAACAGAATATCACCAATTAATCGTAATTGTTAAATCAGAAATGGCACCCCACCCCCCAAAAACAAATCACTGGTGTACAGTGATTTTGATGTGAATAATTACTGGTTTTCTTTGCCTTTAAACTGAAAATGTTTGGGTTTGGTCAGACAAAAGAAGCAATTTGAATATGTTGACTTTTTCACGATTTTCTGACGCCGTGCGTGGCCACTTGATGAGAATAGGACAGAGAACGGGGAATACAGTACATACAGCGCAGGAAACAAGCGCCATGCACAGTCGGTATGCTTGTAGTGTGTACAGTCCTTGCGGACGCAGATGACAAAGTGTACGTCATGCGGACCCTCGCCAGACTTCAGACAGGACGCGGTGTGTGTCACTCCAAAAGGAAATTATAGAGCAGGCAAGAAAGAAGGCAAATGAGTATTGAAAACGTTTCAATTCAGAATCGATGCATCACCTGATCAAGTGACATCAACGGAGATCAGATTTAGGGCAGCTCTCTATGAGGCAACAACAGGATCCACACATGCAGTAATACTCTGATGCGTAAAATTAGTGGAGGACCTGTTTAGGGAGGTGCCGGATGTGCTTTGTTAATGCAGAGCTATTTAGTTGACAAACATATTCAGACTGCTTCATTCATTTCAATGTAGACTTACTTAAGGCTACGTTTGCACTATGGAGATGTACAATGTCGGGAAATATAAATTAAATAGAATTTAAAAAACATAAACAATCAAACTCTGCACACAAACACACACACACACCTTTTGCTTGAGGTTTGATTAGAGAAATCCTTGTAGAGAAGTTGCAACCAAGCTCAAACTATGAAGGTTGAATCAAACTTGAGACCAGAAGTGGCTGCTCAGGATCCAGGTTGGGGAGGCAGCTAAAGTCAGAGAACCTAGCTGGAGCCCAAAATAGGACAGAGCCATTGAGACTACCCCGACCCAATTCATCACAGAGACCAGCTCAGAGCAGAGGACGAAAGAGAGAAATAGCACACAGAATTATCCTTTCATCCGCCCCCGAGTTTCTGTATGGAAACTGTGCTTCTCGTACAGACAGAGAGAAAAGTCGGAAAGATGGGCTGAAGGAAGGAGAGGCGTGGCGGTCAGAACATCAGCATGTGATACACAAGCAACAGATATGGAGAAATGCAAAACATACCAAAGTCTTTGATTAATATTCCAGGAGTACAAAATAAATAAATGGATGAATTAGTCGTGACGTGGATAGGGGACAGAGCTAATCAGGACATGGTTAGGAATCATTAATGTGTTTCCGTTTTCGAAGCCCTGCTTCTCACTCTCTCATAATTTGTTCCTGTACCTCCCTCCCTTCTACTCTTCCTCCTCCAGTCTCTTGTTCTCACTCTGTCCTCGTCTCATCCTTTTCTCTCTCTCTTCCTGTGTTGCAGTGTGATGTCACCATCAGGGAGCTAATGCTCCGTATCCTTAGGGTGCTGCATTCCTCCTATCCGACTCTCATACACAGCACAAATGAAAGCCAAAGCTGACACACATGAACGCAGGCTGGATGGAGCCGCCCCCACCCAACACCACGACAGTTTCTCATCTGTCCAGTTCATCTGTGCCTGACAGCTATGTGTAGCGTTACAGCAGTTAGGTATGAGGTCCAATAAACAATTTCCCAATCATTTCAGATCTCTTATCTTATTAGGTTGACCTTTAAACTTTGGCTGCCACTAAATGCTAAAATAACTGCAACCCAAAGATGTCTAATCACCTTTTCTTGGCTGAGAAGGCAGAAACACTACAGCTTTAAATGTTCAGAGCCTGTACCTACAACATCCGGACACAGTCAATTAATAGCTGTAGCCTACTTACTCCAAATACTGAAGGTTCTGTCTCACAACTACTTGGTTGATCTAATTACTGTCAAATATTGATATGATACGAATAAAGGTTTAACAGGGAGATTCTCAAAGTGACTTGAGGCGATGAGCTGGATTATTTCGGAGGAGAAGAGTTGCCACTCTGTTTTTGTAGTTCAGAAGAAGTCAACACTGTCCACTCTGTCATCATACAGTGACACAACAGAGAGCGATGCGTCCTTTAACAAACAATCTCAAACAATACAGACACCAGCTGCAGAGAGCACATTAACCAAAGAACAGCCAATCTTTTCAGTGTCGTTGTACCGAATTAACGCTCCAGATGATCGTGATGTTTGTCATTTTTAACAGTCGGCTATTTAAAATGAAGCCTACTGCCTATATGATTTCCATTCGTCTTTGCTAATAAAAAAGTGAGGCGGGATAAAAGATTTCACAAGAGATTTGTTAGCATCTCAGTTTAACTAATCTGGGTATTTTGCCAACCGCCAACTGGATCCAAAATGGAACCAGCTACCAGTTCCCATCCCTAAGAGCTCGGCTGCTAATGTTACTCAGAAGAAATGTTTGGCTTTCCAAATGGCCCTTTTAGGGACTTCCTGAAACTGCAAGCACAAAGCAAAAGGCCTCCGAACAAGATTTTCTTCCCACCAGAGGATTTTCTCATCTGCTTACAGTCGCTACATGATACACCCAGAAGCCTACAGACACATTTTTCCACGCTGACATGTTTGCCAGTCCCCGTCAGATGACTCAAAAACAGATAGAGATAAACCTAAACTCAGCGTTTTCTTGCATTCTGTTAAGAAAATGCACTGAAATTCACTTTCAGTATGATACTGGCCTCCTTAGAAAATACTGTTGATGGAAAGTTGTCCTGACAAATGTAAGACATGATAGGGTGGAACATTGTGTTTGACCACCTCGACTGATAAGCACTCGTGGCCTTAAAATACACAAACCAGTGTGAGCTGGAAGGCTGGAATAACGGCCATCTGGGCAATCCCCTTCTTTCCAAGCACCACTTCCTAAATCTTTGCTTGGGAGAACTTCCTGCGTTCACAGCACAAGTTCCCCATGGCATTTACAGTAGGCGAAAAGAAAAACACTAGTAGTAGGCCAGCAGGGGAGAGCATGCTAAGGGGAACACAATAAGGTGCAGCACCAGGGTGAAATGGCCTCTGGAGATCCTGGCATATTTAGAGCTTTTGATCCATAATTGTTCTCCATGAAGGCTTTCGTACTGACTTATTCAGCTGTCGTCACACGACCTCAATATGACAAGAAGAAAAGAATAAGAGTGCACATGCAAGAGATGTTAGGTCTGTGATTATGGCACACCATATAAAATCTTGATCCGAGTCCTTTAATGCTGATATCGAGTTTAATCCAATACTAATTTACATTTACCTAAATGTTGAATGAATATGTATGACACATCTGACTTTCCACAAGCTACCTGATCCACATCCTCAGGGTCCTGATTCAAAACAATAATCTTAAATTATTGGTATGCTACGAGTGAAATACTTTTGTATATGCACTTCAAGCCAAGAAAACCTTGCAAAACATTTAATTAGTCAAAGTTTTGATCAGAGACATTCAACTTTGTCATTTCTCCAATTACATCTTTGCAAGGATTCCTCTGTGTGCGAGCGCTTTTTCCTTTTCTGAATATTAGTATTTTCAATCCACCATCTACATCGATCTCTATTTGCAAATGATAACACTCATACTTACAAGCCAAATGGAGCCCACTTCACACAGAGAGGCTCTGGGTTACATCACTTGGTAGCGTGACAGCCAAAACCACACTGACGACAACCGCAGACATAAGGACTTCTGGTTTTACATTAATGCAGTCTCGATTGGGGATTTCCACAACATTTCCCTCCACTGCATTGGCACTGATTTGTGTGGGAGGGCAACACTTCCACTTCTGACCACTACCTGCAAACAGCCTGGTCAGCTGTTTAGCTACAATGACATCATACTTTCTCCTGTAGAAGCCACACAAACACAAACATTTGAAGTACAAGCATGCACACACCTATGCCAGGAAGATATCTTTAAGGATTCTTCTTCTGGCTGTGTGTCAGCCCGTTATCTGGGACAGTGTAGCAACACAGAAGGGTGGGGGTGGGGGTGCAGTTGATGGATGGCATTAGTTTCGCAGGAGCTCAGATACCGGTGGTAGCATCTTCATTATGGGGAACACGCCAGGACAATGACGGGAACAAGCCTGTGTGAGATGTGAGGGTCCGCGCTACAGCAGCCGAGCAGCACAACAAGAAGGGTGTGGTGGCTCGGAGAGAGGAATTTCCTCGGGACAGACAAATGTTGGAACCGAAATTTAAAATGGGCGAGAAGGAGACTTTTTGAGGACACAACGAAAACAAAACAAAAAAAAGGTCACTCACTCGGTAACCTATAAGTATTGTTGATATTTTTAATTCTAATAATTTCTGTATAGCGGGAGAAAAAAAAACAAACATCCGACACCATCAACTCCCATTTACCGGGCAAACAGATTTCCAACGAGAAAGAGCTCGATAAGTTTTTTGTTTTGTTTTACATAGCGAGTAAAGATCAGCTCTGCCTTCCTCCACAGCTGAAGTCCATATAATTATATTACGTAATAAAGCACATCGTGGGCAGAGACAGGGCTGGGGTTGTGTGGTAGGAATGCTGATATGAGCCATATCTCCGACTGGAGGGACCAAACAGGTGTGTCCCCACAGTTAATGATACTTTTCCTGTATATTTATATGAACTGCACGTCGAAACCTGGAAGCCATTCCACTGGGGGAAAAAAAAAAAACTAACTTCTAAACAAGTAACAGGTTTCAACTCGCCGTGGTCTCGTCTCGCCTCATTAACGCGTCTTCCGACGCTACTTTTCCCTTCACGCCTCGAGGCGCGCCTCTGCGCTCGCGAAATGAAACGAGTGTAATAAAAAGGGAAGCCAAACCGTTTGCTCACCTTTTCCCAGAGTGTGCTTTCAGATATCAAAGACCTCCGCGTTCCCCTCCTGCCGTCTTCCGTCCACGAAGCAGCTGTAGAGTAAAAAAACGGCCGAGGAGGAAGCGACCGAGCCGACACTCACAAGACCCTCCCATCGCACCGCATTCACGGTCCCCCCGGAAATATTGAATTCACCATTTTTAATCATCTTGCTCGAAGAAATAATGCAACGTCTTTGTATTTCTTTTTAAGACGCACAATTAAAGAGAAAGATAAACCGGTATGTGCAGTATCTTATTGTTGTCATATATATATATTTTTTTTTTTACATGGTTTTCATGCTCTCTGCCAGCTTTCCCCTCAAATCCGTCACACTGAATATCACACCAGATCTCTATCGACCAATGTGAGATTTATATATAGTGGATTAAATGTACTATTTGCTTTTTCTGAAGCTCATATTAATTGCTATAATTTGCACCTATATTTATTAAATTTCCTTAAAAAGTATGACTCTGTATCTATATTTTCCGGAAGGATGTTATTAAACAAATACATGTGTCCCCCAATTCCGTACTAAATATCTACTTTGTGATACCATGAGGTTTATACCGTGTCCCAATTGTCACTATTGATACTGATACCGATATCAATCAACTGTAACTCTTGTTCTGCCAATTTCAAATGTGAAACCATCAAAAATAGTGCAACATTTAAAGCTAAAACTGTCTGAAGTGATACTCCTTTTCCTGATAGAGGGACAATCTAGGTTGTCCCCTTTCTAATGAAATTCCAATATTTATTGGAATATTAAACAGTGTTCTTTTAAAGGCCTGGATCATTGCAGTTTTTTGGACTCAGCACCTCAGACAAAAACGATGTGTGTGTACAGTGAGTGTGTTTTTCAAATAAATATATTAATTTATATATCATTTTTGAGAGCTGTTTCCAGAACTGGCACAAACACATCAAAACAATTTCAGATGTGAAAGGCTCCTGCAATCCCATTGTGTGCTTAACCCTGTGACAAAAATAGTCCATCAACACTACACTCAAAAATGTAAGGACTTTATTCAATTCTATTTTACCTTTTACACTGCCACACTGAAAAACACAGAATTGGGACATTTGGTAAAGAGGCTCAGACGCATTCAACTTTTAGAATAAAAAAATGTCCGACTGTACCTGAATGCAGCACAGTAGCTTCACTGTTTAAAGATTCCAGGGTCTGCACGCTATTGGCTGAAAGGATTTAACCGTTACAAAATGTCCCCTCCCCTTTACGGTTAGAGAATAATGACATCATTTATATACAGAGGTGGTCTGTCATTTAAATTGTCATCATTGTTTATTTATTTTTCAGTTATCTCACAAGCTCAATGTGTTTCAGTGTTTTATCAAGTCTGAGATGAATACTTCTGTTCAAATTGATTTTAATATTAATCTTATGTTCATTTCATTATTAATATTATTAGTATGATTGTTCTTCTAATTATTATCAGTATTAGTATTCCTCGTTGTGTAAGGAAATGGACTTTAACTGGATTGCTTTTTTTCACACAGTCCTACAGGAAATCACACGATAGGGATTTGAGATTTTTGAGGTCATAAGTTCATTCGCCCTAGTGCAGTACACTGTCAAAACATAGCAGCTCCAGGGTAAGAAGAACATTTCATGGCACACAGTAGGCCTATTATTAACCCACAGTAGCCTAATACAAACACTCACATGCTTATCAAGACAGAGTTCTTTTAAAGTCATTCATGAAGTTTTATTATACCCAAAGAAAAACACCTAGAGGCAAATTTCTAGTGCATTGGTTTTGCTTCTCATGTGGAGAGACAAAACAAAGACTTAGTTGTTGAGAGGCTTGAACCACAAGCCTCCACAACAAACTGAATGTATCTTACTCTCTGTATCTGGGCTCTTTGACAGTAATTTGGACAGTTCTCTGCAGTTTCCATGGTAATACCCACATACTGTAGTTTAAAATAAAACAGTGCACAGTGGCACCTCCCAGTCCCATAGAAGACGGATGGTATTTCTGTAAGCTGTCAGGGAGGAGGAGCTGCTGGCTGATGTGTGCCGACCAGAGAAAGATGAGCGTTTGCAATGCAGCTGCAATTCAGAGAGCTTGCATGCAACATGTATGCGCTGTATCATTCTCCCTCTGTCCCTCTATAAACTGCTACTTTGACACTATGCTACGTGGTACATCAGCTGATTTGGTACATTTAGATGGTTGAACTGTTTAGAGACATCTATAGTGTTGGGGACTTTTAATATTTACTGATCAGTGCACACAGTCATTTTTTTGTGTAAATACATTTTAACTTTTGAGTTTCTCAGGTTTTTAACATTGAAATTTCAGGCTGAACTTTCACATGTAAATGCACGTCATTGACCAATGATAATTAATCTTGATGCTGCAGGCTTTTGAGTAAACAGAGATACCTGGTCCAAAATGGAGAGAAAGCTATCATATTAGCACCATCCAATCTAAAAGAGTTGTACTATAAACTTCTCCACAAAGGGATGTGGTATGGTTGTACTGTCCGCAACTAAGAGCCACTACACCACCAAGTTTCCAGCACCACCTATTTCACAAGGAGGCATAATTGCGACAGTTTCTAAATCTAGTAGCACTTCTGTGTTTGTTTGTTTTTTTATCATGAGAGTAGCAGAAATAAAAGAATTAGGATAATTAAAGTACTATTTTCATCAATATTGGAAACATATTAGCATTTAGCACCACTGCTGAACCAGTGAGCCTGATTTAATTTAAGTACAGATGTTAAGTGCTACTATTCAGCCTCTCTAGTAGCTAGAAGAGTAATATACAGTACAACAAGTTTGTACAGCCTTGAGGGGAAACTCCCACACTGCTACAAGATAGCGAGACTTTTTCACAGTAATCTAGATGTATGGAGTGAGTTAGTGTTTTCTTTTTTTTTACAGTATAAGTAAGTGAGTGTAAGTTGTCGAGGAAAGGTGTTGTGTGATTTACTGTAGTGAGCGAGGAAGAAATAGACAAGTGCAGAAAGGAATTGGTGCAAACATTTTTTAATTCCATGGCACTACACCAATCCCCTTCCACTGAAAATAATGGATTTTATATAATTGTTATGGGTAGATAGTTGGATCACCATCCACTCGACACTCTGGATGGTGGCATAACTATCATGGGTATCTTATGAGGCTGTATGATAATGCAGATGTCTGCCTTTACATCGTTGAAGACCAACCAGAGCTTGGCCATAAACAATTCCCCCTTTTTAACTTTCAAGGGTGCAATTGTTTGAATGCTAAGAGAGATCTATTAAAATGTGTTATGTTAAATGTCAAGTGTCACAAGGTAAAATAAACCAAGAAAGAAATCTATCCACAGATAGCTAGACAAGATAAATAAACTGTGAAAATGGGCCGCTAAACTCACAAACTGACAATATGTTTACAGGCCTGGGGCAATGTGTCATATAATTATGCATTAAAAACCAAAAATGAATTATAGAGTTGTACAGTAGACTCTAGTGTTAACATGTCACCATTAGACAGTGTAGTGCTGAGTTTAAAGGCTGTACTTTTATTCTTACACCACAACAATTCAGATGGTAGTTTAACTATAGCGTATGTAAAACCTTTCATATACCTTTGTTGGGAAAAAAATAATTACAGTATCACAGACTATGCTGACATTGCATCACAGTGTCCACTGTGGCATATAAACCTTTTGAGGCTTGTGCATCAAAAGTTGCACCTACAATGACCTCAGCCTTTCATTGATTTATTGAAGCTTAAACAATTCAGCATTGGGGTTACACAGTGCCTTTTCCCTCAGGAGATAACACCGAAATATCAATAGTATCTCTGTGAAACCCATTTCTGGGATTTCTCATCTTTTTCCCACACTGGTCATTATAGATCAGTGAACACAGAAAACAAGAGAACAAGCTTGAGGCTGCAGTTAACTACTAAGTCACCCTTCAAGTCCCTGAGGAAGTTTGCTCATGAGAGAGGAGGTGGACGAGATGTCCTCACTTCACCCTTACGACATTTACACAGCTAAGATGTGAGGATGCAGCTACCCTTAGTGGTGTAACACACATAGTACAACCTGCATGCATACCACTGTTTGTGCAAGGTAATCTGTTGGAGTCGTGAGAAAGGCTGAGGACAAGAAACGGAAGGAAATCCACATCATCAACCTTGTTTGGTTAAAAGAATGGAGTCAACATCTGGACAGTCCAGATGCTTTCATGCTAAGAAAGAAAAGGTTCCTTATACTGCGTCAGCACGGAATTTATTTGAGACACAATATTTTAGCATTGGACCTTCACCAGGCATCAAATTCACAATGTGAACCGAAAACTCTTTATACTAATGCCATAGGCTGTGAAAACAAACACCTGACACCTGAATTAACACACCAGTAACTGATTGAAAAACAGCCTCAAATTCGTAAATATATGTACAAATGGGTTCAATACTAATGAAAATAGAAGAAATAGAAGATTAGATGGGGAATGCAAAATAAGCAATTTATCAACAATGGAGCTGTAATGATTAGTTCATTAGTTAATCGACAAAAAAAATAAAAGGGTTGAAAAGTTTTTAAGCAAAAATGGCAAAGACTCACTGGTTCCAGCATCTTAAATGTGAATATTTAATATTTAATATATATATTCAGTTTTTCTTAGTCTTTTATGATAGTAAACTGAATATCTTCTGGTTTCGGACTGTTGATCAGACAAAAAACTATTGGTCTGGGAATATGGGCTCTGGGAACGTGTGATGGACATTTTATGGGCAGATATGAAAATATTAAGTCTATGTCTCATATCGTAACTGGGTCTTCATAATCCCCATAACCTTGAATAAAAACAAATCATATCTGCTGATTATATTAAGAAAACATGATGAAATATTCAAAATATCCATCAATATTTCAAGTAAATACAACACATTATACAACAAATGACCAATATTTTAATGCTCCGATGAAGAAGGCAAATAGTGGAAACAACTGTTTCTCGAAAACATGAAACAAAGAGCTGAACAAATATTGGAACCAAAAAATTGTCAAAGTACCAAACAAGAAAGAGTCAATTATTGATGTGGTAACTTTCTCAGGTGTTACATTTTTAATTTAGTCTGTGGCTTTACTATAAATACATTATAGACATGATAACAAAACATGACAGATGCTTCGAAACGACGATAATATCTATCGTTGAGAAAGTTATTTAACAAGCTTATTTTTAAAAGAGTAACTTTTTCCATTAATGGTCCATCAACATTCAACAGACCTGACCACTAGAGGGCCCTAAAGTCACACAAATAGTGATAATAAACAACTCCTCTGTATGCTTCTCTTTTTTTATGGTTACAAAAGCAATTCATTTTCTTTACATAAGGTATTTTTAGGAGACTCATTTTTTACCACTATTGACATCCAATGAACCACCCCTGCCTACTATTCGTGCTTGTTCACCTTTTCAACTGCAACACTGACGTTTTGAACGAGGCAAAAAACCAAAAGGAAAAAAAACATGTTTCTCCACAAGATGACATTTATAACCACCGACCTCGTCTGCCTCCTCCTACTCAAGCTCGGAGCTGATTTTTCTTCAAAATAGTGCTATTAGTAGCAGGGAATGTGGGCTCACTGTTTTTTTCCTCTCCAAAGTGTCTTTCATCGTGGCTCCCTCTGGTGTCTTTTTCCTCAGTAAGCTGGAGTCAGTTGAGTAAAAGACACAACTGGGAACAGAGAAAGAGTGAGTGAAAATCCTCCCTGCTGCCTCGTATAAAACGCTCCCACATCACAGCCATTGGCCAGCATGGATTATCATTAATCATGTGTAGGTGTTGTCATCAGGGGGAAATGAGGAGGTCAGAGGAAAGAAGTGAGGGGGACAGGGGGAAGCAGGTGGGAGAGGAGTGGCGAGAGAGGGGTGAGACGGATGAATGAAATGCAGTGTATTCCCACTGGCAGCATACACACACCGACTGAATCTCTTTCAATGGCTGTGCTCTGCACAGGGATGCCTCTATGGGGTTATTCATACAGGTTTAAATTGCCTGATAGTCACACAACATCCCATCCATACAGATGTGTATCAGGCAATTTAAACCTGTATGAATGGGAATCAAGGCGGGACAGACTTTTGTTCAGCAGACCAAGTTCACAAGGAGTTTAAAAACAATTGTCTCCTTCTTGTAAGGCTTTACATGGATGAGCAAGCCATGCAAACATAAAAACCAGGAATTTAGGAGACAGTAAAAGTTTTTTTTATCTTGTTTCACTTGGGTCAAATACCCAGCTATGCTGTTCTAATATGTAAAACTAAAGGTGTGCATCAGTACTTGTGTTTGTGTCAGACATTCTAATCCAGTTTATGTACATTGAGCCACAGCAGGGTGGAGGATACAGGGATGAGTTAAAGGCACAATATCTATTAAATACTTTCCAATGCAAGTGGGAGAACAGTCTCTAAACCCTAAAAAACTACACACTATCTGCCTCTCTCTTACTATAGTACAGTATAAACCTGACAAATACATTTGACAGTGCAACTTTGCTCTTCAGCCTCCAAATAGACCCTTATCTGTCTGATTCCATCCTACTAAAGCTGTTTATGAGAGAGAGAGAAGGAAAGAGAGGGAGAGAGAGAGAAATGCTGGAGGAGGGAAAGACAGAAAAACTGAGAGTGAGAGAGGATTAAAAAAAGAAAGACAGAAGGAGCGCTAGATATTCCTGTCCCTGAACCGGTAGCGTGGAACAACATAATCCCAGATTTTTATGGCTGTTGTTTTTCTTGAAAAGATTTTGGATTATGAGTGGCTGTTGCAATATAACGCCTGTATCAGATTGTGCTCAGGAGATTATCAAACAGGACCTCACAAACCTGCTGCTCAGATGAGTGGAGCTGAGAGGTCAAGACACAAACTAATTGAGTTTTTCCAAGGATTGGTTTAAAAATGAAAACAAAATTAATAATTGTAACTCTATTTTTCTCTTAGCTACTAATACATTTTCTCTGTTACTCTCTATTATTCCCCAGCAAAAAACATAAAAAAATAGAGCTTTTATTTTTGCACTGCCTCGTGAAGCTGTGCCATCATCTCCACCACTTCACCCCTGAATATTTTAAAAAGCCATGGAAACAAGTCTCTCGTTGCACTGAGAGAGCTCTCCAGCTGGTGTGTATATCATCCTCCATGTATGGGTTAACCCACTCCCATCACACACGGATCCTCACTCACTGCCCTCTTCTTGTTGCAGAACGCTACATGTTTGACAAAACCGCTGTCCCTGCATTCCTATAATCAACACGTATGTGTTTTCTAATCTACTTACTTCTATACTTAATACATGCATACATTCTTTGAAAACATCTAGTTACGTGTTTGGCACTGAATGCAAACACTGGTCAAACAGCCCACTGTATAAGGACCTAAGAAACTATTTTGCCTGTTGAGGAAAATCTATTCCTGTCGAGATGTCTCTGGTGCACTCCCGTTGTGTCTACGTTCGTGTAAAGGAGCAACATTTTGAGAACACAGCAGAACAGAACATCAAGTAGTGACACGATGCTCTTCATGAATTGTGTCGTAACGTATTGTACTTTTAGTGGACTAACTAAACCAAAGTCGTGATCCAATGTGTTTAAAGGAACGGTGTGTAAGATTTAGTGGCATCTAGTGAAGTGTTGCAGATTGCAACCAACTAAATACCCCTCTGCTCACCCCTCCCTTTCCAAGCATGTCAGGTATGGATACGATTTTATTACTACTAGGAGTTACTCTTATCAATACTATGTTCTTCTTCATGACTAAATAATTGCTTTATAAAACTTGTGTAGCATTTTAAAAAGAGATAAATTCAGAACAGGATTAGAATTGCACTTTAATTTGTATTGTCACAATGTGTGAGAGGGCTCGCTCTTCATTGCAAACCCCATTATAACCCACATTTACAGTTCCCCTCAACTCTTTTGGTGTCTTTCAGCTTATTGTTTTGCCTTATTTTTTATAGCCTGCACTCATTCGTTGCACCTGGTTCCCAGCCACATCAGGCAGCTGTTTCTAGTGAAAAAGCTCTAAAAACAGCAAATATCAGACACAGTCAGCGACTAGCAGGTGTGCACAGTGGAGACTTTAGCAGCCAAAGACAGAAAACAGAGCTAAAGAAGAGTAATATTGTAATTTTTACATTTCTCAAGTGTCTACTCGATGTGTAAACGCAAGTTTTTGTGAACATGTTTGTCATAACAACCTAATATAGTCTACATGTGACAATGTTGGGTTCACAGCTTGAACAAATTAATGCCGCTTTAAAAGAGGTGAGAGTTATTTTACAAAAACTACTAAATGCATCTTCACCCGCATTCATTCATCTGTTCGCACCTTCCATGTTGAGGGTGCCGTGCAACAGGGCCAGCAGAGCATCATAGATGATCTTTTCTAAAAGCAGCATCCTCCCAGCTCTGCCTGGAGGACCTCCAGGTGCTGCCATACCAGCTGGGAAATATTGTCAGTCAATCTGTCATGTTGTTCTTGTGTCTGAGGTTCAACAACTGCCTACGGTCACATGCAACACTGGCTTTCCCAGGGGGAAAAGCTCAAGCTGAAAAAGAAGCATGTACCTGTGGTTTGACCCGTCACAAAGAAAGGTGAGGAAGAGAGCAACATTAGTCTGACCATCTAAATAACAGTGGGGCTATCCTGTTTCTTTTTTTGGCAATGAACTCATTAAGCTCATTTCCATGTACTGTAAATTACATTTAACATGACAGAAAGCAGATCAGTAAAAGGTGTGTCTAGGATGTCTGTCATGTAATTTTAATGCGGCTAACTCTAGTGTAGTTAACGCTAATGAGAGTCTCAAGCAAGGCTCATTGAGCTTTCATGCTGCGATGCAAGGCCATCAATTAGCAATGAGGGCGGAGACTGATCTTTCATGCTCATCGGAGCTTTGAAGGAATTAGTCTGTTTGAACATTTACATCTTTGAGTGAGAGAAAGAGAGAAACAGACAAGAGGAGAGGGAGTTCAGTTAGCAGGCAGCACCCTGCTGCTATTTGAGAAAAAGTGTTCTTTGGCGAGGGCAGCTCTGTCTTTCAACTCCACTAACGGCCTGTGATAAGTGATCTACTGTAACTTTTTTTTAATACTGCAATCACATTCTTATTAAAATCACTGCTCAAGGGAAAAAAAGCTTATTCAGCTCTTTCAAGTTTACAAATGAATGCGGAGATTTCTAGATTAGTGGAAACTTTTCGAAAATCCGTTTTTCGAATTTCCAGAAAGTCAGCAGCATATGTTTGAATTTTGACGGAGAAAAATGACAACAAATATAACGAACAATGCACGTCTACCCCATTTTTGTCCGAGCTGTCTGTAATGAGTGTCCAGCCTTCGTACATGCATGAGACTGTATGTCCCCTACATTCCCTGAGGGAAGTGATACATGGGGGAATACAAAAGGAGCATGACTGACAGACAGAAGGAGACACACAGAAAGACGGGAGGGAGCGCAACGGTGGCGAGGGTTAGCAAGAACAGAGGAGCTGCCATCCAAATGGATAACACAACAAGCAACAAGAAACAACAACAGTGACAGCTACACCTTCCAGCTGCCGCCTTTCATATGCTAATGCTGGTATTACTGCCTGCCAATGCAACACAGAACACAAAGTGTGTGTCTCTGTGTGTTCATTCCAAATGAAGCGACGCACTCAGCACTCGGTGCCACGTGGTTTTGCTAATAAGAGTCATCTGGCAAGGCTTTTAAAACACAGGCACATTTGTGCACATATATACTGTGTAAAAAGCTTTCATCTTTACTTTGATGTTTTAACATGACAATTAAATGTTACGCAGTATTGTGCTTGGTACCTTTTAGGATGTCAATTAGAATATATTGTAACAGATGGCGGCCATGGGAAATGGCATTTTTCTTAAAAGATATAGGTCTGATATTCCATATTTTTTTATGGCAACAAATCCCATTAAAAGACCTCAAACCAACAATTAATTGATGCTAATGTCGAGCATTGCCTGTAGAGCAAAATACCTTATATACTGTAGCTTATTCCTTTGTAATTTAAACTTAAATGAGCCACAATGTTGCACTGGGTCACATGTTCCTTTACAATGAACATGGGCACTGTTGTTTATTTTGAGTCAATCGTGCTGCTGTAAATACTAGATAGATATAAATATTGACTATAGTGGCATTAAAGATCTACTTCTTCAGGAACCGAT
This sequence comes from Ophiodon elongatus, assembly GCA_016806645.1. Lineage (NCBI taxonomy): Eukaryota > Metazoa > Chordata > Actinopteri > Perciformes > Hexagrammidae > Ophiodon > Ophiodon elongatus. The sequence goes on from JACSYO010000475.1 coordinate 2,366,848, forward strand.
GGGCTGAGGTCTGAGAGGAACAGACAGGCGGAAGAAACCATTAATATGATGAAATATTGCTTTTTACAAGAGGTTTTTCATGTGGCCGCTGCCCCGTGGTACATCGTCTGCACTCATTAACAGCTCTGATTATTATATGAAAGACCATGTGGCAAACTCCTCATGCTTGTAAGGATTATCTCATGGTCCGGCAGTGTTTTTCTCCATTCCAGTCGTTTCGTTGAGCTGATTTCACTTTAGTGATTGAAGGAAATGTGTGAAAAGCAAACGTGATTAGACTATTTTGAGCTGCTCTATTAATATGTCCACGTGGCTGTCTTAGTGTGTGTGCTAGCATGTGCCTCTCTGTGTACACAAAATATGACTCTCCTGGGATGTCATGTGGTCTGTAAAGCTTCTCTCTGTGGGAATTGACTATCTATTCTGTGACAGAAATGCACCAAGCACTCTGATTGGCACATGTTAAATCCCTGTGATTGGGAGGGCACCAAATGGAGTGTGTGCGTATACATGTGTGTGGGTGAGGATGTACAGTATGTGTGCAAATGCCAAAGATCCCAAAGGAATTAGGTTGATTTCGAGGTCTTACAAGCAGCCCAGGGATCTTGCATGCAAGTGTGTCTCTATTTGTTATCTTGAAATCCACATGCTGAGTTTAACTGTGCTGCCAGAGAACGGCGTAGAAGCCAAATCCGATGGCTTGGTGATCCATGATTCATCCGCGTTACTTGAAGAGAGAGAGAAAGCAATGGAGAGACAGACAGAGAGAGACAGAGAAGGAGAATGCTTCGGCATATTAAGAAGATAATATAGATGAATCAAAGAATGGGAAACAAAACACAGTGTGAACGAAAGAGAGGAAAGGTGTGAAAGAGGAGAGTGCTGAAGGCTCGAGAAGGGGGACGGAAAGGAGAGGAGTTCAGTAATCTGAACTCTTTGTCAGCGTAACAGATTAGCTCACTGGGTGAAATGATATATGACTGGCACTGGGCCTCCTCACATGCACACGCGCACAATCACGCCCCCACTGTGGATCAATTAACCTGTCATCCATGTAAGAAACCATACATCATCACCTCGATTACACCTCACAGACACACACATACTCTGGCACCTGCATGCTAACTCCTATACAGGCTATACACACACCACTAGAACTTCAACTGTACTTTATTTGGCTGTGTTTGTGTGTTTAGTGTTTTATGACTAAGTGTCTCGACTGCCTGACTTCTATGGCCTTGATACCTATTACCTGTTTCTCTTGCAGACAGAGACATGTGCACGCACGCACGCACGCACGCACGCACGCACGCACACACGCACACACACACACACACACACACACACACACACACACACACACACAGTTACACCCCAGAGCCAGTGGGGCTGCTTCCTCAAATGAACTGCAGAGTCACAGAGTCTGGACAAAGTCATTTGTTGTGAGTAAACTTCTTTGGGCAGCTCAGGTCATTCCAGGCAGTGGGAGACTGAGACCACACATACACACACACAGACACAGACACACACACACACACACAAACACTCACACACAGGTCAATTTGGTTGGGCATGGTGTCGATCACCCCTCTGCTCCTGTTGGTCTAGTCTACCGGGAAATGCCCATAGCTCAGCTAAAGTGAGTTCAATTTAATTTGAACTTCACACAGCTGCGAGAGAGGGAGAGAGACGAGGGGGAGGGTGTGGGAGATCCAATATGGTTTTGTCCTTCTTGAAGTGACACAAACATTTCAGACTTTCCACATGTCCAGCATCCATCCCCCAGAGAGCCATTGCTGACGCATTTGGAATGTGTGGCTGTTTGTGTACTTGTGTGTGTGTGTGTGTGTGTGTGTGTGTGTGTTTATGTTTTTGTGTGTATGGTTACTGATATGGCCTACTTTAGCTCGTGCCTCTTTCTGATTGTCTGCCAGTCTATGTTGACAAGAGAGGACAAATATCATATATCCAACCATATGGTCTTCTTCACATTACTGTACAGTATCATTTACATTTATTGCATGCGCCTCTCTAGTCGGCTGTTCCCCATTCAGGCCGCTAGGGAGCGCTGCTCCGCTTCACAGCTGACAGTGAAGCAGCGCTCTCTGTCTTCCAGGCGGACAGGCGGGAGCGCACCAACAGTCTGCCTGACTTCCCGACCGCATCGCACCTCTGTCCCGTCACACTCGGCTACTTTCTCACCGCTTCCGCCTAAAGAGGATAAACAGGGGATTCTCGGAGCGAAACAAAAGCCTGATTTGGGAGGTTTTAAGTTGGATGTTTCCTCCATTTTGGTGTGTCCTAATAACTAAGTTTCCTGTCTCACCCGTTGTGCAAAAGCGTAGGAGAGGAGCGGAACTTTCAGGGGACCTTTTCTTGCACCGGAGTAACCGCTGCTTTTAACCCAGGAGGTCTTATCTGCCACCGGCTTCGTTGCTCTCTTGCCCGGCTGCGGAGGTGGAGAGTATGGTGTAACTTTTCCGCTCCAGTCGAACCTAAGCGGCCGGTGTGAGAGAGGAGCCGTTTTATGGTACCGGAGAAGGGGATGCGAGCCTCTCCTCCGTCTCGGATAGCGGAGCGGCTATGAGGAGAGAGGATCACCTGCTGGGCTAACAGAACAAGACCACACCGCACCAACAGGTATTGATCAATGTCTTTACACCTGCACAGAACAGCCTGGCGCAGCTCACGGTTTTAATGCGCTTTCCGTTAACTGTTTGCAGTGCGCGTGAGACAAAGTACATCAGTGGCACACCTGCCACGCATGATCAATAGGCTTTATAACAGTCTGCTCAATACCTCGTCTTTGAAAAGCAGTTACGCACAGAATGGATTACCTTTCATCTGTTCCATTTTAGGGAATATACAAGGAATTGATTTTATGAAGAGAGTTATGCAAAAAGATTGCCTCGTGGTAATATCCCATCAGCATACTCTGGCATGGTATGAGTTTTATTATCGCAGTGGTGATTTTATAGACAAATGATTGCGGTTGTTTCAGGTGTTGTACAGCCTCTCTCTCTTACATACACAGACACACACACACACACACACACACACACACACACACACACAAACACGCGCACAAAGGGGGCACGTAGGTCTTAGCGGTGCGTACACGGGCATATGGTACCGGGTTGCGCTGTTTTATGCAGAGCTTTAGCAGGGCCAAACAGCTGCTCATCTAATTTTGACTATAATTCTATGAGCTGTGCTGTGTCCAAAGGTACTAAATGATAAGTATGTATAGTTGCCATATTTCATGGTGAAAGAACAGATAAGAAACCTTAACGTTTCCTTTGCACTAAACTGTCTCCCATTTAAAAAAAATAAATAGTTGCACTCAGCAGTGGTTTGTGTAGTCTTTTCATGACAGGAACATACTGCTTGTACACAAAAAAATTGTGAAGAGTGTCTGGAGCATGTAGAGAAACTCATCACCCTGAAAGCAGTGGTGGGCGTCTTCTGCAGCAGCACCACGGATCACCTGATACTGTCGATGGTGATTCATAAGATGACCTTTATTTGCGACAGTAACCACATAGTGCATCAATTTGGTCGCAGGGTAGAGGCTGTGAGTTGCTCTGGATATGTTAAAATACACTGTTAGAGGTAACATGGTGCAACATATCCCCTTACAATGCTTCATATGATATCTTATCCGATTATGTTTTGTGAGTTTTCCAATGAATGTCAAGCAACACGAGCAAGCAGTGCACTTGCCCAAGCCCCTGCAGAGTTCAGGCAACAAAACTAGGTAGGTCCTGGAAAAGATTGTGTTTTGGGTTAAAATAACTACAGAAGTGTTGTTACTTGAGGGCAAAAGTTCCAAATAAGTCAACGTTTGTGTTCAAGTAACTACGGAAGTAATGTTACTTAAGTACAGACGTTACATCACAAATAAGTCATCGTTTAGGTTACGGTAACTACTGAAGTGGCATTAGTTAAGTATGTGGCACATGTCCATATGATTCCTCATGATTCCATAAATTGATTTAGTGACATATATATATATATATATATATATATATATATATATATACGAATTATAGTGCATTACTTTTTATAGGTATAGCGAAGAACAGTGTATGAGAACAGCCTGCATGGTAACATTTGTGTCTCCTCATCATGTTATCTTATGGCTATTTATGGCCTTTTGGTGATTTGATTTGAACAAAGATGGTCATCCCAGCTGTGGACATCTTTTTGACACGCTCCAGCTCCATCTGTCTCTGTCTCTTACTCTCCCCCTGTTTTCATGAGCCTCTGCAAGGAACATAGAAGAGACGAGGTTGAGAAGTGGAGTGAGGGAGTTACAAAATAAGGAGGAAGAGAACTGACAGTGAGACATGATTGACTGGAGAGCAGAGATGCAGGGAGGTGGGAGGTAGAAGGGGGACCAAGATAAGGTGCTGAGGTTTATGTGGAAAAAAAGAGGAGTGCATTAAGAAATCGGTCACTTGCTCCTAGAATGGTTCTCAAATGTATTTTTAATATGGCCACAGGCTGTTGAATACCATCATGAAATGTTAAAAGATCACTAGTTCAATCAATAGATACTTTTTTTCTACTCACATTACTAATCATAGGTAGGCTATAGATGTCACAAAGGGACTATAGATGGAGAGTTAGAAATGGAGAGAATGAAAGGAAAGATAGAAAAACAAGGATAGAGGAAGGAAGAATGGAAATTACTTTCAAGTGAGCAGGGGATAACAGTATTTAGACTTTTATTTTTTAATAAAGGTTGACATTTTTACATGCATTTACATAACCTATATCTTTTTTTGTGCCATATCATTTAGAAAACTACATTCATTTCTGTGACGGCTGCAGAACCAGTCCAATGAATAAAACACAACAGAATAGGACTTCTCCTCATGTGTCTTTACTTAAAAATGAATGGCCACGTTGGCTGACTCCCATTGTATCACCTTTAAAACCAAGTAAACTATTTAACTGAAATAACATGAGAGATGGAGAGGGTGATGTGGTAAAGAAGAACTACCTAGGTCATGACTTATAGAAATAAGGGCGAGAGATGCAACAAAGGTCATGGGCTCTTAAACCCACAGGGATGCCCCTGTTTTTGGAAAATGAATGGCTGTATGTGAAGAGCAATGTAGGGAATACACTGATTTGCAAATGAGCAGAGTCCAAAGGACTTGTTTAAATTGGACAATTCTACCCTGCCTCCTTATGGCAACATGACCAAAAGCACACACGAGTTATCCTCAAAATACAGCAAGCAAGCTTTCATGTTTCCATAATCCACAATTTCCTTATGTCTCCATGTGCACTTTTAACACATCCTACATGTCTCTTTTACTTCCTTTATCCTTCTCTTCTACCAAGAACCCTTCTGGGTAATGGAAATACTGCAAAGCTGCTGTCCAGAGAGACAGAGAGAAAGAGAGACAGACAAAGACAAGGAAAAGCAACCAGGAAGAAATAAAAAAAGGGTAGTATTTGTAAAAGGTGATCTTGTTTTTATTTGCCACCTCCTGTAGCTGTGCATGATCAGAAAAGATTAGGAGAGAATTCAAAAAGAAAGAACAAGAATGAGAAGCAGGAGCAAGTGAGACGGAGACAGAGACAGAGACAGAGACAGAGAGAGAGAGAGAGAGAGAGAGAGAGAGAGAGAGAGAGAGAGAGAGAGAGAGAGAGAGAGAGAGAGAGACAGAGAGAGAGAGAGAGAGAGAGAGAGAGAGAGAGAGGTAGAGAGAGATAGAGAGAGAGAGAGAGAGAGAGAGAGAGAGAGAGAGGGGGGGGAGGCTGCTAGGATAAATAAAAAGAAATAAAAAGCATGTGTCCTACAAAAGGTGTTCTGTATTTCATTGGCCATCTCCAGTAGCTGTGTGTGGTGTGCCGAGGCCCAGGGGGGACGAGTAGCCACTCTAAATGTGTGTAACCCACATAAAGAAATTGTTTCTGGGAGATCGGCCCCCGTAAATTCATTCCTAGCCGCCAGCCCTGTTCTTATCCCACCTCCCAAAGGTGAGCTATCACATCCAAACATATATTTTTTAGATTCTTTCTCTCTGCACACATATACACACAGACCCAGACTTTTCCACCAAACACACACACACACACACACACACACACACACACACACACACACACACACACACACACACACACACACACACACACATCCAGACACCTTCCCTCTCCCACAGACACACATCTTTGAGCAAACCCTCACTTTATCTGTATGCAATTTTTGCTCAGAATGCACACAGACATATACACAAACATATATTTTTTGACACACTTTTTTTGTTGCAGAAAATACACATTCACACAAACACATTGCGTTGCTCTGAAACGGCTTGTGTGGGACAGTGACAGCTACAACAGCATCAGTACCTGCTGTGGAACAGAACAGCGTCAGAGGGAAACAGCAGCAGATACTGCGTTTACAGCTCCAGGATTACCTTAGCCTGAACAAACTCCATTACTGCCTCTATTACCCTGGTATACAGAGCCCGGGAAAAAGCACTTTGCAGAACCACTGTTTACCCAGCACCTCTGTACCCCACACACTGATTTCCTCGACTACAGAGCAAAAAAAGTGGTGAAGACCAGAAGGAGAGGAGAGAGAAGTTGCATTGGGGGAAAAACATCAAGCCTTTCTTTCAGCCTCTGTCACAGCCAGGGCAGTGTGTAGAGCTGAAACAGTTTGTTCTTTAATTCAGTGGTCAAATAGGAGAAAAGGAATTAATCAATTAGTTAGTAGATCGTCGGAAAATTCATGGCAGTAATTGTCATAACCGAATGAACCAGTGGTGCCACATTTAACATTTAACATTTAACATTTAACATTTAACATTTAACATTTAAGCAGTGCAAACAAGGCCGTCAACATAAGGTGCAAAAGGACAAAATAAGGCCCCAAGATAAATCAAAGAAGAGCAAAATACAAGATAAATGCTGTGTTAAGAGCTAGTGTTTAAAATGTATAGGTCATTGATAAATAAAAATAAATGCTTTCAAAATGATAGTTCTTGCTTCTCAAATATGAGTGGCTGCTGCTTTGCTATATTTAACATCTCCACTCATTTAATATCGTTGTGTTTTGGACACATAGACATTTTGTTGACTAAATGATTAATCCAGAATAAAAATAATTCGTAGTTGCAGCCTTGAATAAATTATTATTCTTCAAATAAAAATATATATTTGCCAGTTACTGCCATATTGTATTTATTTGACCTTGTTTTTGTTTTTTGACAATTGGACAAAATTTGCAATTTTGTTGAACTCTTCCAACAATTTTTAGAACTGAGTAATTGGTTGGATTGTTTACAAGCAAAGATGCCAAAATAAATCTGATTACAGAGTCTTTAATGTGAGGATTTGCTTTCTTTCATTGTGTATCTTTGGGTTTTGGACAATTTGTTGGAAATAACAAGCAATTGAAAGATTTTAACCAATTTACCTAAGAATAAACTAAAGATAATAACAAAATAATCAACAATAAAAATAATCACTAATAGCAGGCCGAAAGGAATAATTATTCTTCAAGTAAAAATTAACAAATGTTTGCCAGTTACAGCCATATTGTATTAATTTGTTTGGGATATTTTACTGTTGGTCAGACAAAACAAGCAATTTTAAGAGATCATGTTGAACTCTTGTTATTCTTTGATTGCTATTCGTCATTATTTTATAGATTTTGTATGATAAAACAATAAGAATTGACAGAAAATATATGTATGTAATAGGGCAACGGTGACTGACACTGTGTGTGTGTGTGTGTTTGTGTTTCTGTGCATACATGAGTGTTTTCCAAAGCTATTGGTGTGATTGCAGGGCCAACAATACGATGTTGAATAACACGTGCGAGGCAGTGTAAGTGGATGAGCAGAAGGTTAATAAGGGAGAGACTGAGAGAGAGCACGAGTGAGTGTGTGATTCTGTGCGTTGAAATGCACCGTATGCGCGTGCTTAAGTCTGCGGTGAGTGATGACCTGCCATATATTTGAGTTGAAAGTCATCCATCACCCTCATCAGTGACTCTTGGGTCCTGCCAATACATGTTTCCCTTCATTTACACTGTTAATGGCCATCTCTCTTGACCAAACCCTCTGTGCTGTCTCACTGCCAGTCCCTCACTCTCACTCTCAAACTCAAATTTTCATTTAAAAATGGAGGTGGACATTTTGATTGATAAGTTAAGTTAAGTTAAAAGATTTATTGTCACTAACTATAACATTTGTTGACTTTTCCCCGAAGCTAAGCAATCGACTGCTCTTCAGCGTGTACATCAGTAAGTGAACGCATCACTTATTTTCTTTCAATCAGATTTTCTCCAGGAACTAAGGTACTGCATCTGAGTTGATCTCGGTGCTCTCACTCACCAGCGAGGGGAGCTCCACTGCTAAGGCTACTGATTCAGTCAGTGACAATGGTGATTCAGTATCGTATAGTAATCGTATTTGTTTGTATGTACTGAAGACCTCTGTTGTCAATTTGCTTTATTGGCTTGACTATTATCAAAAAGTACATTTCTGCTAAGGCAGCTTGAATGAGGTTTATGCTGCAAGTATAACAAGTCCCAAGATGTTCCATAATAAAAGAAAAGCTAGTTATTAAAAAACAAAAACAAAATAATATATCATTTCTTAATAATGTAATGGTGATTGCCTCTTAAGCACTTGTTTGATTGACACATTTCAGTGTTGCAGAACTGTAAAACCTGCAGGCTCATTGAGGCATAATTGACAATATTTCAGAAACATTAGTTTGCGGTGGACGTTGCGTTACCGTAGTGACTAAATTCTTGGTGTGCAGGTTAACAACTACGGTTGCTTTTGTAGCAACCAACTGGGCTGTGACATATTGCAACTTATTAAGAAAGCTATTTGATTTGCTGATGTTGGCGCAGCTGTAGCTTCTGCTAATGAGTCTGCAGTGACAGGAGTCTCCACCAGTGTGTGGGCTGTAGATGTGGTATCACTTTCAGCAGCGGTAATAAACCGACCAACGCAGACACTGTAGCTTCGGCGGCGTCACGACTGACTCATTATGGCTGACGGCAACGAGGAGCCATTAACCAGAAGTCAGAGCTACGCCACACATACAACCCTCTGGCTCCGGCAGCTTTCTTCATTAACAACAACTACACAACAATCACTGTGGTCATTAGGACAGCTGAGTTAGGCCCGGCTTTGTGTGTGTGAGATCTCTGCTCTCCTGAGGAGTGTTTGCATGAGTCTTGTCTTGGTCGTTCCTTCGGTGATGGCGAAAGAAAGGTTGGGAGCAAATGACGTCCCAAAAGGCTGTGACATGGAAACCACAGAGACACTCACAGTCAGTGATGAACTGAGCTGCTGTTGACAGAGTATAATGAGAGTCTTAAACTCACTCAGTCATTTTAATAATTTCTCACTCTTTTTTTGCCTATTTTCAGCTCAGGGCCTATCCGATTGGCTGCCTGTGTTTGTCTGTGTATGCCCTTTTATCTTGTAGTCTTTCATTATGCTCTTATAAGTGGAACCAGTAGCTTTATGACAGCCTCATTAGGTTGTTAGGCAAGCCCACAGCACATGCAATTATATCAAATTATGCAATTATGAATTCAGTATGAAGCTTTATATGCTGTAGATCGGTAAGCTAGAGCACGAACACGGTCATTATTACTTCAGTTTTGGTTGTGTGTTAGTGTGGTTGAGCTGGTCTTTTGCTTGAAGCCCACTCATGGCAGAGCTGAAGAAAAGGATGGAGAAATTAATAAATACACATTTTTATACTTTTTTTGTTCATGTATCAACCACTGGCTGGTGATGAGTATTTACCTGGGTGGGGCTACTTCGAGCTTCTGCTTACACACTGGCAATGTTGTGGTTTAGCTTGGGGCAAAGAGTTACATTTACTTAAAAAAGCAAACACACTACATGCGACAGCTTATCTTGGCTTCTAACTTTTCTCTCAAGCAAACAAAAACAAAACAAAACAAACATGGATTTAGAAAAAAAAAAACGTTTATTTAAATTTATGCAAATGAAACTTCCGTTTTCCTAATTTTTTATAAACATATTTTCTTGATTTAGTTGTTATATTATGCTTAATGTTTCAAGGCCTAATGCTTCTGTTATTGCAATTTCAATGTGCAGTACTGAATTAAAAAAATTGCAACAGCCTACAGTTTAGCCTATCATGCTATCTTGCCCTTGACAACTGGCTGGACCAGTGGAGCTGGAAATTGATGATATAGTATTAATAGCTACACATTGGTAAATGGTGCTCCTTTCTAAACGTCTGACCACTAAAAACACTGAACACTATATGTCAACATTCACCTATTAGCACACACATTCCTACACTGATGGCAGAAGCTGCCATGCTAGATGTTTCCTGATGATCTAAACTCATGCATATTGACACACAGTGATGGCACAGCCTTTTCAGTATCTTGTCCAAGGATACTTCTACAGGCAGACTGCAGGGGCCGGGGATTGAACCGCTGATCTTCCCATTGGATCCTATGGAAGCTGTTGACACTAAATACGATTTGTGGCTGGTGGGCCGCTGCGTGTGCGCACTCCACCAGCCAGCCGTCACTGGTATCAACACTACATTTTCAGAAACACACTGTTACGTAAGTCATACACTTTAGTCACTGAGAAGTCACTTCAAGTTGCTTCAACCATAAATGATACAGTCTGCCCAGTAACAGGGAAGACCTTGTTAAGAAGCTCAAGAGCGTAGGTCTTGTTCTCCTAATCTGTACACTTCAACCTTCCAACACAGCCGGAGCATTTCTGTTTTTCTACAAGACATGTTTCACACCAGCACTCCAATAGATGAGATAAAAAAGAAACAGTGGAAGAGGGGAATGAGCTACTGTAGGTGGTGCGCTTTGGTGTGACATGTTTCTCTACAGATCCTATTGAGGAGAGCAGGCGAGACTTGCTCGGCTCCCAGTGTGTGTGCGAGACAGGGCTGACAGTAATACAAGCAGTATCTGGCACCCCCTCCCAGGGATCACATCCTTAAGACGGTTTCTCTTACTAATCCCCTCCTAATATGACTAATATTATGACACTGCCATTAGCCAGAGCACTCTGAAGGCGCACACAGGGTGAAAACTACAGCCATGCACATGTGCATGAACACAAACCTAGTGTTTGGGTCGGTTTTAATATGCAACGTTTAATACAAATAAACATGTTTTAATGCTGTTTGTAACTGAACACAACATGTATGGAGCTTTTACATTTGCTATTAGTTAGTTAGTATCGTATAGTTATTTTAAATATACTGTGCTGGCTTGGTCTTTTCAGGAGAAAACCATTTGGTGGACAGATAACGATGCCCAATATTTTTTGCCAGCAGCCACAGTTGTTCATTACAGAAATGTGTTGCTTAGCTGGATTTAGTGATAACCCTCAAGGCCGAGGAGACAAAGATATGTGTCAGTGCCGCCAGAAAACAGGACTTAATGAACAAATGACATGAGGAAAAAGCAAAAGTGACTACAAAAAGATGATATCTACTGTGAGGAAAGGAACATCAGCAGTTTCTGTGAAGCACCAAAAAAAGAGGATTTCACTCACAACCATTTATAATCATACAATTTTTTTAAGTATTTACATCTGTGTACAATTAAAATGACAAAGTCAGTAGATAACACAACATGCTCTCAGTTCGACTCAGGATAAGATTCAGGCTCTGTGGGAACGGCAGAGAGAGGCTCAGAATGCAGAGCAAAAATTCAAATTTTAAAGCCATGAATTACCAAAAGACTGCTTTCAATTTGATTGAATCCAACTTTATTAGCATTCCGCCTGCCTTTATGTGATGAGGCTAAGCCGGCCTTGTGTCCTCCCCCGGACTGCAGCTGTGGCAGAAAAAGGCACAAATAGGAGCTTTATTTGTGATGCCGATGGCTTTAGGGCTTTTGGTCACAAGGAATTACATTGTCAATTATTTTTAGTCAATATGTTTTCTGCTCTTATCTCAAAAATAAATTATTTGGCTTTAACTTATTAAGAATGTCCTTACAAGTATGTGAAAATTAGACAGCAGCAGATTAAATCTATAGCCATGATAGTGGTATGCGTCTATAGATGGCAATGTTGGTCTGTTGGTCCACCACAGACAAAACATGACGAAATGCAACACTAAGTTGGTGAACACGGTAAACATTATGCCTGCTAAACATCAGCATGTTAGCATTGTTATTGTTAGCATGGTGGCGTTAGGATTTAGCTCAAAGTGCCACTGTGCCTTAGTACATCTTCAAAGTCTTAGTCTTGTTTAAAGATTCCTGATTTGATTATGACTCTGCATGTTGATGTTTTTTTAACAAAACATATGGATGACTGTGATATGCATTTTACATAAAACTCAGGTAACAGTTTAAATTATGAGAACTAAGTGTTCATCAGTTAAATGTCATCACGAACATGCGACTATCAGTGAGACATCAGGTAAAATTGCACCATCTGTATTTGTACACAGTAGGAATTAGTGGCAGACTGAGCTGTGAGTATATTTTATATTGTTTGTTTAGAGGTGGGAATATTCCGCACAATCTGCATACCCCTGACTATACTGATAAGGCTCTAAAAGGACCTCCTAAACCCCCTTTCTGAGTATTGCTGTCGCGTGTCATCCAGACTGCACCTTATGCAGTAGAGAGCTGTCGGTGGTGCCGACCAGAGCAGAGGGATTCAATGAGGGAGCTGTCCGTGGTGCTGCAGGAACACACATCAGGATCCAAACATGTTAGCAGTGGTAGGTGTAGCCCACTTGGTGTGTTTGACATGAATTCTTCAGAATTCTTTGGATCACAATCATTTCTTACTAATGTTGTCACTCCACAACCCCCCATCTCCCTCTCCCCCCCCAAAAAAATGTGTTCAAAGCTGAGACTCCAGCTGACTTTAGCTGAGATCTAAAGAATCTCCTTGACATAGCCTGGTCCTTCTGTCTGTCCTCTCACCCCCAAAGGTGTTTGGAAATGAGGAGATAATGCAGTGAAGCATGGTGTAGAGAAAATCTATCTGACGTGTAGTTGTTTGTTCATAGGAACAAAGAGGAGAGGGGAGGGCAACGGGTCGCTGCAAAGGAACTGCTACTGAAAAAACTCAAAGTAATTGTAGAAAGTGAGCACATTGAGGATTAACAAAAGATGGAGATTTGTGAAATAAGCTTTGTTTGCCTTCGTTTTGAGTTTCATGCAGTAGGATATCTGTAGAATGCATGAGATTGTAATAGTTTTTTGGGGGAACACAGTGTCTCCTTGTGTCACCCTAATTCAATTCAGACTTTAAAGCATCCTGTTTAAATATTCAACGACCCCTCTCCAACTTTCTCTCTCCCACTGTGAATGTGCGTTTGCTAGTGTAAGTGAGTGCATATGTGCATATATGCGCATGCATGTGTGAACTTGCAACTCATTAATAGATAATAACCCCGGCTGGACAGACCTGTGCTAATGCACTTGTTGTCCATCCCTCTTTTTCTTGTCTCTCCTTGTCCATCTTACCCGAATCAACCATAGCTCCAATGGACTTCAGAAAACTGTGACGACTGAAATGGGAGTTGGGGAAAGGGTTGATATGAGGATCCTGTGTGTGCGTACGTGTGTGGGTGTGTGCTTGTATGTGTGCGCAGGGTAAGCCTAAGGGGTAAGCTTTTAGAGGTCTGAGCAGAAGGGTGTGAGTGAGAAGGAGAGGACAGATTTGAGCAGTTATCTCTCCCAGCAGGCCTCCTGTCCTGCCTGCCCACATACCCACAAACACACACACATACACAGACACACACACGCACACATCCACCACTCCCATCTGTAATCATGTTTTGCATGGCTCTCTCACACACATACACAGTCCAGTCCGAATGCACTATCACGAACAGCTCGAAGAGAACGCCAATGTGGACCGAGTCTGGCTACTCTGTATTTGTTGTACAGAACCAGCAAAATCTCTCCACTGTACCTCCTATTGCTCACCAGAAACCAGCCCTGAGCTTGAAGCAGAGAGAACATTGCCCGGGATTGTGAGGTTGATGCTATTTTTACAGCCAGTGTGATGAGGGGTGTGCTGGAAGAAAGCTCTGCTCTCTTCCCTTCCCAGATACTTTAATTAGAATGGCTGCAGTTCTTGCTGTCTCACCTGTCTCTTTGTTACCACAAAATGAATACATGTTAGGGAGATTCACATAAATGGATAAATGGATGGATAAATTGAGTGAGAATACAATTTGCAGTTGCTTTGTTTCTTGCAAAGCCAGATTTGCACAGGGAGTCGGCGACTGTGTATGCATGTGTGTGTGTGTGTGTGTGTGCTTATGTGCATGGCACAGAGCGTTGCCGTTGGAGTGGAAATCAATGCAGGGAATATAGTGGCAATTACTACAGCAGCCTGAAAGTGAACCTAGTGGAACAAACTAACTAATACATGAATAAATAAGCACAGTGAAATGGAGATGTGTATCTGTATATGTGTGTGCAGACTGGCCTGTAGATCTTGGATGGTCCTTTGCTGTGCCAGCCAATTAACGAAGTGTGTAAACCGAGCTCATTAAAGAAACACAGCATGGCCACACACACTTTACATCCACACACACACACACACACACACACACACACACACACACACACACACACACACACACACACACACACAGTCTCAGTATCAAGCCAGACTCTCCTATTTCATGCATACCAAGGAAGTGAAAAAGTGAAAACCTTTTTTTTTTTTCTCAACACAGGTCTACTACAAAGTGTCTGCTTGTTTGTGGTTGCTATGTGTATGTCCTTTTTTGTGTCAGTGTGTGCATGTCTGTGTGAGTCTGTTTGGACAAGCTGTAAAAGATTGATTTAGAGTTTGTTGCTTTGAACCAACTGCCAAGTGATGCCTCACTAACCCTCTGTGTTCAGAGAACAAAAGCTTTTCAAGGTCCCCACCTACGAACCATTCCTCTCTCTTTCTCTGTCTGCCTTTCTCTCTCCATGTCCCGGTGCCTCTCAGCTTTTTTTTTTTTGCCTTACACTCATCTATTTCAATCTGGGTGCTCCCTTTCTCAGACTCTGCCCCTCTGCTTGCAAGTGGCAGTAGAGAGCAGCACAAATATAAGCTCTTCATTTGCTAAACTGCATTATAATGTTGAGTCATGGAGATGCTGTTTGTTGATATCGTGGTATCTATGCTGAATGCGACTGTGAAAGACAAGCAGCCAGAGGACTTAAGTGAACATATTTTCTCTTACTGCGCTTAATAACCACGATTCATGGAACTGTGTGGACTATTATTAGTCACCCAAATGGGTCTGGGTGTTGAAAGACATGCCTGTCTCTTGTTTCCTGCACTGCACATGTCTTAATTTAAATCAACTCAATTTACTTTAAATCAGTTAAAATGATTTATTGACATTAATGTTAATGCAGAGTGTTTCCAAGCTTCAAAATGAGATCGCAATTATAGATAATGTGTATAAAATATTACATTTCAAACATTGAACCATAGCAATTTTGCTAATCTACCCATCTATTATTCTTTTGCGTCAGTAAAGTGAAAAATACAAAATATTTGCAGTTTATGGCTCGTCTCTGCTTCATATTATTGTTAATTGAATACCTTTGGGGTTTTGTTTATTGGTCAGAACAAAGATATAGAGATCAGTTTCAGCTCTAGTAACTTGCAATACATATGCCTTTCTTTTATGTGTTAACGGTGGAATATCTAAATTTAATTTGATTTCTCTTTGTTCCCACAACAACCCAACAAATGTTATGTAAAGGGTTTACATACATGTAGATACACAGAAGTATAAGTTAATACAGAAGACAAATGCATAATTTAGTTAAACCTCTTGCAAAGTGATGTGTGAGTGTGTGTGTGTTGGTGAATGGGGGCATAGCGTGGGTCTGTGTGCATGTTTTGTTTTTTTGTGTGTGTAGAAAGGCTGATAATGTGCTGAGCGGCGGATTTTGAGGATTGGGAAATTAATCTGCTGTGTCCAAATTGTGTCACAAATTCTCGTTGGTTATGCAATCTAGTGCAGCCAGTTATACCTTTGATGCAAAATACTGTATAACCCTCTTGATTACTCTGTAAAACTAAAACAAGCATTTCTTTGATTTTCTTCAGCCTCATTTTGGAGATAAGCCTTAACTGGTTAACCTCACACTGCATTCAGAGGAATAAAACAATTCTGAAGCACACATTTACAACAAAGACGTGGACAGCCAACCCGAAAAGCTAAATCCTCATCCAACAGATGAGAGATTTAAGTACAAGCCACATCCTATATTGCTAAAGGGGAATCTAAGAATTGTGTCATTTTGAAAAGCCTGACTGCAAACTGGTAATCAAAGACCCAAGAGCAAATCCTCCCCTGAGGCAAACATTATGTATTCACATACACTTATGCAGCAGTATAGCCTGCGGGCCACCCATGGCTCCAACTGTACCCGACACACAGCAGGACTGATGAGGGCGCTACAGAAGATGACGTGTTCAAACCGTTTCTTCAAGATATGGAGGTTCAAATATAGGCTGCATGCCCTGACTGCACTTATGTGCTTTGTCCATTTATCCATCCATCCGTCCATTTCCAGTTCACTTTCCGTTGAACCCTGTGCAACACGACAGTAGGAGTTGCCAGATTGGAGGGCTGCAGGGCTTGGTGCGATGCCAGTAAAGCCAGGTGGTGGGAATCTGTTGGAGATTAAACTGCTTGGTGACCAGCTACCCGGCTCACCCTGGCCCTAACAGACGTGGCACCCCTGGCTGATTGACCCATGTGGCAGGTGTCGTGGGTACGGGTGGCAGGTCAAAGCCTGCCCTTATCTCCCTTCTCCCGGCTGGGGAGAGCTGTGAATCTGGGAGGTTGTTTGGTGATAATAATGATTAACACTTGCCATCATGCCATGCCACATTAAAGCGACCTTACTAGACTAGAAGTCTAATTGTAATCCTATTTAAAGACTTGAGGATATTGGACAATTTGGTTAGATGATGAGATTGGCGCTATTATCATATCTATACAGTAAATATGAAGCTACAGCCAGCAGGCAGTTAGCTTAGCTTAGCACAAAGATTGTAAAACGGAAAAACAGCTAGCCCGCCTGCAGTCCCTCTACAGGTCTCCAATTCACAAGTGTAAAAATGACATCTTGTGGTGTAAGGGGTGGGGGTTGTGTGCCGGATTATTTCTTGGCTTTGTGGACTCTGCTGCAACCTCACAGTAACGACGATCAGCTTAAGCTTCACATTTAAAGGACGGAGAGAGGTATCAAGCTTCTTCTTGTGGTATCAAATCGCATCTGACTCTCGGAAAGAAAACAAATAAGTACATGCCCAAATATCCCCCCTGCCAAAGGCCCCGCTTGAGTCTGAGCTAAAGGAGTTTATGGGCAACCCGCATGATTTCATCTGATTTTGTGCGGAATCCGACCCGGTGGCACCAATGACAAACATTAAGAAATAACTATATGGAAAAAGCCAATCTTTTCGCCGATGGTTTTGTTGACTTCTGTAGTTAATATAGAGTCATCAGTATTAAATTGAGACTTTTAACTTTTGACGTTTAATAACCAGGTAAAAGTTCCTCACAGTGACTTTAATAACAGAGGTTTTATCACGTGAGGTAGCTAGTAAGTAGTACGTCATTTTGCCCAGTAGCTTGAAGCTTAACTAGCTACAGTTTCAAATTACTGTAGCTTTGCAAACACTGGACATAAGTTGCATGTGCTGCACTGGTGAATTGTTCAATTTGAACATAATTCATAGAGATACTTGGTTGTTTTTTCACTAATGATGGAATCACATGATGTGATGAGAATGTGGTTTAAACGGGGCCTAAAGTAAGGACCCTATTCTATGTTTATGAATATAAATTAAAACCACAAATACTCCAATGAATATATTCATGCTCCATCACACAATTTCAACACTTTGCTAATATTGTCTCATGAGCACAAAGTTCGATTGAGAAAAAAGGGAATCTGAATGAGTGATCTTCAAAAGAAACGGAAGTAACCTATTTTTCTCTGTAGCTAATAGGTTTTTATTCAAAGTCTATCAATTTGTCCCTGTGCTCGATCTCCCCCCCACCCCCCTCTCTCTCTCTCTCTCTCTCTTGCTCTTGCTCTGGAGTGCAGTATCAAATCTATGCAAGTCACTGGGGAGTTGTAGACCTTTACCTGCTCTGGTCTGGCTGTGTTAAAGGTCAGATATGAAAGGATCCCACACTCTGGTCTCAGATGTCAACACTGCCCGCCTCCCACAGCCTGGATTAAGAGGCGAGGAGACGATGGCTGCCAGGAAGTCATTTGTCCTCCAGCCTGTCAGTAACAGTCTGTATCTCTGTCAGGGGTGGAGTGTGTGTGTTTGTGTGTTTGAGAGGGATAGAGATAGAGAGATATATGTATATATATATATATATATTTGGAGAGAGAGAGAGAGAGAGAGAGAGAGAGAGTGCAGGTGTATGAATGTGTGTTTATAATATCAATATCCCACTGATCCTCTTCTCCCTGCTGTGTGTTTCTGCATATCTCTGATTGCCAGATGTGTTTATTGAGTGTGTGTATGTGTGCACGGATTTATATTTGTGTAGGTGTGTGTGCTACGGCCAGGTGTATGTCTGAGTCTCTCAATCGCAGTGAGAGATCTCTGTGTTGACAGGACTGATGCTGTTCATTTTGGAAATATGCTGCCAGGGTCGATGGGACACTGGCTGTGTGTGTGTGTGTGTGTGTGTGTGTGTGTGTGTGTGTGTGTGTGTGTGTGTGTGTGTGTGTGTGTGCCGAGCCGTACATCTGAATTGCTGTCACACCCAGAAGACCGCAGTCTGTAATCAGGCATAATCAGGTGGTGTGAATGGGCATGTGTGCATGTACTGTATGTGTAAATGTGTGTTATTCGGGAGAAGCTCAGGTTTAATTATGGACCCACCCCCTCCCCTCCCCACCCCCCCACACACACACTCTCGTAAGCTGTGTAAAAAATTGCATCCAAACATTTTAACAGACTGCTCTTGTAATTCTTACACCTCTGTGACCACTTAATTGTTTGTCTACTGTTGTTTTTGATGTAGCCTTGTCTGTGAGATAGCACCCTACAGCTAGCTACAGCTGCTAGATAGTAAAACCAGTGAGGGGGCAAATGCAACACTATCATTTATTGGCACCACAGGGAATTCCTTTAGGTGTCTGTGTCTAACTTGGGTCCTTAGGCACAAACACAACACATATGGTGTTGTGGGAAAAAAAAAAGATTTATCTCTTTAACCCATTAAAAGCCACCTCTCTTTTAAGTAAGGGTTTGCCTAATTTAAAATAAATACTATTTATGATCGTCAGATTGCAATAATACTTTAGACTTTTTTAGAGCTATGTATATGTATCATCAGCCACACATAAATGAAAATGGCCTGTGAATGTGTCTACCTTTCGTTCATCAATGATATACATTGTATGTCATGGTGACTTGTTTTATGACTTATGTTGTTGGCTATTTATGTTTCAATTTTTCTCAAAATACACAAAGTGAGTCCATTCCAGTGTCTGGATCCTCTCTATTCATGACACTTCAGTTCCACAGTCTATACAACAGTCTTCGATCCAGACAACTGTCAAACTAAGTAAAGTAAAACAATCCATAATGTCATATAAAAACTGTAACCTACAACTTGGAAAGAAAATGAAATATAAATTGCTTTACTTTGGCGTTAAATTTAGAGGTATTGACAACGTCATAATGAACTTGTTGGCAATACTTTGCATGATATTGGATGTAAAGTTTTCAGACTGCTTTAAATGTTTGGGAGACACCATATATTTTTTTGTTCCAGTTCAGCTGTCTATATTTCTGCAACTTTTATTTGTGCTTGTAGTCAATCAAAAGTCTACATGGTGCTTGCATCCTGCAGGCCGAACAGTGGGTGGTTAAAGTTTAAATTCATACTCTCTTTTATATATCCTAGGATTCCCCATGTAATGCATTCACTGAACTGAAGATGAGGTTTCAAACAGCCATGTTGGCAACAGTTTTTACTTTGTGTTTTGTGTTAGCTGACATTAGTGATGATAATCCATCCTCTCTTTTTCCCTTTCTCTCTATTCTCTATTTCTGTAACACACTGCATGCACCAGATAATTTTCAAAGGTTTTTTAACCTGGCTTGAACAATTCATCCTCTTCCGCCTCCGAGTAAAACAGCTTATATGATTGACTTAAAAAAATCATGTTTGAAGTCTGCTTTAAAATGTAGGGCTTTAAATGTAGGGCTGTTTGACACCACAAGTCTTTGATGAAACATAACTGTGACCTGCATCACAAGCTGAGAAATAACTAGTTGCTTGAATTACCACACATATCACAACAATACAATGTTAAACTAAGACGCAAGTGTATCTTTTGGTCTTCAAACGGATTTCTGAGCTATCTATAGGCGAGAGACTCAATGCTTTAAACATTCTGCAAATCAATCCATGCAAATTTGATTAAAAGGATTTGAAAACAAATATTTGAATAAGAGGGGTTGTGTATGTCAAGCGTGAAGACGGATGACATGAATACATTACGGATGTGGGGATTAGCGCGTTTCAAATAGCCTGTGATGTTTGAGAATTATAGATTTATTTGTTCATCCAATTTGCAGATGCTGAGGTGACAGCTCAGTCACTTACAAGAGGTGTCATACTGACATGTGTTAATATATTCAGTGACTGAAGATGACCTCATATAGCTGTGTGTGTGTGCTTATTTAGGATAAAGCACAATGTGTATCTCATTATCTTTGAATTGTTTTGGGGGAAAAATGCTGTCATTTTGCATATTATTAGTGTACGCGTGTGTTTGGGTTCATACAACTTGCCAGTATGAGTTTGTATGAGTTACACACGTCAAGTGTCTAAACCCTGGAGAGTAGAAGCTGTCATGGGATTGCAGAAGTGAAGGGAGGAGGGATAGAGGGATCTAGTAAAGGTAGAGAGAAAGAAACATATAAGGAGAGAAATCCCAAGTGAGGAAGCAGCCTGTTCATTAGCAGCATAGGAACGTGTGAGTGTGTGTGCATGTGAGTGTGTACACTGAGCAGCAGGATGCTAACTAGGACACATTTCCCAGCATGAAGCAAAGCCAGATTTTGAACAAGATCTCAGTATTTTTTTGTCAATTTTTTTTTTTACCTCTGCATGAACTGCTGTGTGTGATGCATTCCTCAGCATATCAGCAAGCAGATCTACCTCACTACTGAAGTGCTGCGTTGCTTTAAAGTGAGTACACAGCTTATGCACTTTGAGTTACTCGGCTACATTACTGGGTTGCCAATTAGACAATTTCTTGATAAAAATGTGAGTGTTTCAATCTCAGGAAATAAAGTGCAGGGTGAAAGAGACTCAAGTACAACCTGACAGCCATTTGCTTTTTTTTCCAACCCCTCTTCCCGCCGCCAGTCCTTAAAATGTCGAACTCCTTACTTTTCCCACTGAATATTACATGCCTTCTTCTCCCTGGTATGTTGTATTCGGCCCGGCATTTTTTCCCTTTGTATTTACGTTTTTAAAGCCAGCAATTGTTTTAGCTGTCTGCTGGTTCTGAGCAGGACTTCTAAAGGAAAAAAACTCTTATGTATTCATAAGACAGACATACCAACCTCAGATTGTTCCAAATTGCATTCATGTTCTTGGCTACCCGTGTTTCTGTGACAGATTATAAATTTAAGATTGAATTAGACTCAAGGAATGGAATCACGAACAGAGAAACATAAGGATGACTGTCTGTCTGTCTGTGTGTGCGACCGTGCGTGTGTGTGTGCATCCATGATAGTGCGAGGGAGAGATGTGTTCCATTTGAGGAGACCAGTTTTCTGTGATCACAATTCTGATAAGAATTGTAGGAAACCACACTCACAACAAGCCACCCTGGAATACCAACTAGACACACACAGGCTCTCTCTCTGTCTTTCTTCATGACATACACACATTCAGATGCATACACACTCAGACACACACTCAAAGGCAGAAACACACACGTGGCAGTGAATGCGTATCCATGTTTCCTCTTCCTCTACATGCAGCTCTTAAATTTGATTAGGTGACTTTGTAAATATTTTCTCGTTGTGCATATATAACGCATCCATGGAGACAAAGGCATGCCTGTGGATCTGTGAGTGTGTGTTTGTGTTTTGCAGGAACACGGACGCATGAGGCCAAGCAGTATAAATGATTTACTCAACTTACAGTGACAGCACAGGAAAATGTCTGCCCAGATTAACAGGATGTAGAAAACCACATCACTCTAAAACTCAGATGCAGAAACAATCACACTCTCTCTATGCCAGCTTGTTTCTGACTCTAATTGGCAGAGAGCAGAGTTTAATGCGACTATAATGACTATACTTTTATAATAAAAATGTATCACTGAACATGTGAAAACAATGTAACAATGTAAAAGGGGTTACTCCTAATGGACCTGAGGTTTATATTGAGTTCCAGCTCATTGTTCAGCTGTGTAATGTTTGGTTCACTCTCACCGCTTGCATAACATCATTTTCAGCCGCAAGATGCAGTTGTTTTCAATAAAAAAAGGTCTCAAGTAAAAACCCACTGTACACTTACTCAGCACCAAACAGCAGACAGAAACAGTTAGCGACTAGGTGGTGAACAAAGTGGAGCGTTTAGCAGCTAAGGAGCCAGATATTTTCCCATGGAGTTGGTAGAGACCAAAAACAGAGTCAAGAGTAAACATGGACTCAAGAGTCTGAACTTAAGTGGAGAGAAACATGGCTCCAAATGAATGGTAATGTTGCTCCATACCAGCTGGATGTGTAAATAGGCAATGGTATGCTAACAAATTTGCAAATCAATTTAAAAGGATAAAAGTATTGATGATGTGTCGATGCTGTGTTCACAACGTGTTCCTGCAGGTTTAAGAAAGATATTAATGGATAAAAGCATTACATTAGTCTTAGACCTAAGCTTTCCTTTCGGGGAAAAAAAATTCTCATTTGAAAATGTTCAAGAGTAGATTGGACCAGCTTCAAGAACGTCTTTTCTGTCTCTTTCCTCTCCATGAGTGAGACGGAAACAAAAAAGAGACACAATTTCACCCATCAGAAAAACTAAACTCTCTTGTTTGTCCGTCTGTCTGCCTCAGAATCTCGCCAGCCCAGCTGCTGATATGTCTGCCCCAGTGGCTTCAGCTCTCCATTACCATGTCGAGTGGAGAGATGTTTGTAGAAGTAGCTCACCCTGATCTGTTGGTAATAACGTTGGAGTTTTGCTGTGTGTGTGTGTGTGTCTGTGTGTGTGTGTGTGTGTGTGCCAAATCTCCACATCTGCCAGACTGTTAAAGGGTCCTGCTGAGTTTAATCTGCAAGGACAGGATGTATTGTGATTAAGTGTTTACATACAAACCTGTCGGTTCCTGTATGAGCCTGTACAGAAATGCAAACCGGGATGATGACAAAAGCACCATGCTCCCCATTCACGAACACAAACACACATACAGTTATAAATATTCTAATTGAATATGCTACTTGTATTTTTTGTTACTTCAGACTATGAGAAATGATACGTGAGAAAATGGTTTCGCATGTATGTGTGTGTGTGTGTGTGTGTGTGTGTGTGTGTGGGTGTGTAACTGGAGCCCATCTGTTGTTGTGTATGCTGATAT
This sequence comes from Ophiodon elongatus, assembly GCA_016806645.1. Classification (NCBI taxonomy): domain Eukaryota; kingdom Metazoa; phylum Chordata; class Actinopteri; order Perciformes; family Hexagrammidae; genus Ophiodon; species Ophiodon elongatus. The sequence continues at coordinate 2,390,489 of JACSYO010000475.1, forward strand.
GGCAGCTGCATCTGTGGGGAGCTGACTAGCACATTAGGAGAGAACACACACACACACACACACACACACACACACACACACACACACACACACACACACACACACACATACACACTGAACCTGCACATTCTGGACAGCTAACAGTTCATTTGACACTGTAATTACAGCCAGTGATCATGGTCTATTCATCAACCCTCTTCCTCAGGGCGTCAACTGACCTCCAACAATATCATCATGAGACAGAGGGATGGAGGGAGGGAGTGGAAGCGGAGGGATGAAGGGACCGGGGGAAGAGAGGTGCGGGGATGGAGAAATGGAGAGAAGAAAAAGGGCAGGCGAAAAAAGAAATGGGTTGCAGGCAAATATGAGAGAAAGTGATATAGAGATTGGTAGGGTACATGTTTATGGACCTGGAGGTGTGTTTGTTGGGGATTGATTCATTCATAAGTCTGCCTGTGTGTGTGTGTGTGTGTGTGTGTGTGTGTGTGTCCAGGCAGTTCACCTTCCACCACAGTCTCTTGTGTTGACCTTACCTGCTGCTTCACTGTGCATCATTAGGATGAGTTATACAGCATTATTGCTCTGCTGCTATCTATGGATGCTGGTTAAACACACACACACCCACACCCACACACACACCCACACCCACACCCACACCCACACACACACACACACACACACACACACACACACACACACACACACACACACACGCACACACACACACACACGAATACTCACAGGCAGACGCCAAATCATGGCAACCTGCATGCAATCGTTATGTGCACCAGGCCGCAAGGTGAAATAGGAAGGCAATGAGGAGTGATCTGGGGAGGCAAACAAAAAGAAAGGGGTGAAGTTTGTGTTATGCACATCACAAGGCATTGCCTCATTTTCTTGAATTTTTTCTTTTTTTTTCTTGTTGGTACACTGAATGAGGGCTAATGTTAGCTTAACACAAACCATGAACTGCTCACAACCTAATAGTACAGTTTAAATGGATGAAAACAATGTACTGGAAATTTCAAGTACAGCACTAATTTTCCTCCAGGCCTGCTGTTTTCTATTCAGATTATGGAAACTGCAGTTGGTAAAGTCATATTGCTCCGGGTATCTAGCAAAAGTCACTACAATGAGCAAAAAAAAAACGCTAATGATGCAGGAAGCTTTTCTCTCAGAGTTGATCTTTTTTAAAGTTGAGGCATTGAGGGAGCTCATGAAAAAATGCAAGGCGCATAAAGTGGCAAAAACGTGAGGTGCTCAAAAACGCAAAAGCAGCAAGCAAAACATTTCGCCCTCATTAAAAACAACTACAAAAAGCATCTCCATGCCGCTGAAACGCACTCTATCGCTTCAGGGCCTTAATCATGATCGTTACTTCCCCAGAGATATTTTTATATTGATATGTTTTCCCTGTAATTCTGTTGTCTGTAGTGATCTCTGCAGTATTTCCAGCGCATTATTTGTCTGAAAGCTTCCAGTGTATTGCTTTATCTGTGCGGCTCCAGTGCCAGACACAGAACAAATGTGCTCTTGATAAAAGGCCTGTCCTAATTTTGGAAAACCTAAATACAGACTTTGTTTCGGTTGACAGAGCAATCCACCTTTTTAGTGTCATGATTCATCGCCTCTGCAGTAATCAGCATCTGCTCTCACATTTTATGTTATAATATTTTTTTGCACACACTACACTGCTTCTTGTTATTGCTTCAGTAACACTTGACAAACTGAAACACTAAGGTATGAAGACATAGCTGTCATTCCAAAGATACCTCCTAGATGCTACATATTTCTGGGGACTGTTAGCAAAACTATTTTTGAGTGATGGTGTGTGTCAGCCTCAGCCTGATACACATGGGCCAACTGGGACCACACAAGCAGATGCTTCATTTACAAAATTATGCATTTAGGGCAGAGAAATAGGTCTGAACCCGGGGAGTTTAGGAGAGTTACAGAATGAGACCAGAGAGGACTGAAGCCATCAGCGAGACGCCCCGTTGTGATCTCCTCATTGTTCTTTAGAAACTCCTGCCCTGTATGTTAATCTGTCAGAGAAGGAGAGAAAAAGAAAGGAGGGAGAGGGAGAGAAGATGTACCATTTCACCGTCTCCCAAGTTCTTTGCTCCTCTTTAAGTACTCATTAAGACAGAAGTTTCTGAGGGCAGCTTGGACGCTAACCATTACCGCCTGCCTTCATCTACTCACATCACTGATCATCGTCTCTTTCTCTCTAAAATGGGAAAAAACAACAACAGGGAAAAGTGGATTGTTGACTCCCCTAATACACTTTCACCCCGCTCCATCGCTTTCTCCCTCTCAAACACTTTTTTTCCGACATAAACTATAACCAGCAGCGTTGGCAGTCCTCCACTGACACACATGGATGAATCCAGTTCTGGATAGAGTTTTTCACGCTCAGATTGAACATTTTTTAGGTTCCCAGCAGCAGCTCCTCTTATAACCTGACATGACTGATTTTAAACAAAATATTGCCTGCGAGTTTGCCACACACTGAGTGCTCACTGTGTGCTTTTAAGTGTGTGTGTGTGTGTGTGTGTGTGTGTGTGTGTGTGTGTGTGTGTGCTTTCTCCAGTGGCAGGTGTTGGTTTCAGAGTGTCTGAGACTGCTGTCCTGCAGGGACGACCTCTCAATGTGTGTGTGTGTGTGTGTGTGTGTGTCTCATAGGGCACTTCAATTCGTAATCTTCAGTGAGTAACATGAGAGGTTTCCTCTAAACAGGCCGTGTTTGTTTTTTGTGTGTGTGTGTGTGTGTTTGACACCCGATTTAAGCATTTTTATCAAAAATGACATTGCTTCTTGACAGAGTCATGACTCTGTGAAATTGAAGTGCAAATAGGAACAACTTGCTGACCCCATGGCAACATCATACTTCATGTGTACATCATTTGACAAGAATCATAAAAAAGATACTCATTACTAATGGAATTAAGAAACACGGTCCTCCCATAGTCCATAGTCATGCAGATTAGGGTTAATTGGTGACTCTGAATTGCCCGTAGGTGTGAATGTGAGCATGAATGGTTGTCTGTCTCTATTTGTGTACCCTGCAATAAACTGGCGACCTGTCCAGGATGACCTGTCCCTGTACACTGTCAGCTGGGATCGGCTCCAGCGACCCTAAATAGGATAAGCGGTTTGGATAATGGAATGAAATAAAAACAACCCAAACAAATTAGTTTCCTTAAAAGATGTCCCAGAACACTGCTCACATGCCAAATGATGGAATTTCTGAAATGTCCAAATTTATTTTTGAACTTACATAACAATATTGCATGCCTAGCTAGACGTCACAATGCCATAAGGGAATTATAACTCAGTTAACTGAGCAAAAAAAATAACCGGTTACAAAGGATTAAATTAAATCAGAAATAACTTTGCTGATTTAAATAATTTTGTTCAATTCAGCTCAAAGATTTGTAATCACTGACTACAGTTGGTCCCCCCCAAGCTAAGAAGTCGCATCACTTGACAAATGCACTTCAGTATAGGTTTCAGCACTTCCCCGTTCATAGCACCGTGAAGTCCAAGCTGTCACGTCTACAGTACAAGAGTAGCCTTCACAAGCTCTGAATTTAAGATCAATAGTTCAGCAGCCTATTATCCCATTATGGTTGTTTCCGTGGCTTTCGCAGTCTTTTAATTAGCATTTAACAAGGAAGTAACATTCTGTGTAATATATCACAGCTGAGCTGACAACGGCACTCTCAACCAACAGTGACGAGCTCCACTGATAAAAGCTACGCATTCATTCAGTGACAGATGACTTACTAATGTCAGTTCACTTTAGAGATTTAAATCACAATTTTCTAGCCCAAGGTAACGTCCAACCATAAATTAAAAGAAAATCTAAGGATATTCAGTTAAAAAATATATAAAACAAAGAAAAACTGCAAATTCCCACACTTGAGAAGCTGGAACTAGATAATATTTTGGTGTTTTTGCTTGAAAAGTGAATTATTAAAATAGTTGCTGAATAAATATATTTTGTTTTTATAATATCAATTCATCAACTAATCATAACACTAATATAAACACACATGGTGGGAAAGTGAACCGAAAAGCATTGATGTCAATGATGAAGCAAGTAATGAAGACAGAGAGACAGAAATGGAAGGGGAGGAGAGACACAATTTAAATATACCAGCTGAGGGCGGTGGAGAGGAGAAAAAGCACAGTGTGATTAAAAATTAAGTTGGGAGGCTCAGGAGAGAGGAGAGCAGAGAGAGGAGAGAGGAGAGAGAGGAGAGCGGAGAGAGAGAGAGGAGAGGAGAGGAGAGGAGAGGAGAGGAGAGAGAGAGAGAGAGAGAGAGAGAGAGAGAGAGAGAGAGAGAGAGAGAGAGAGAGAGAGAGAGAGAAAGAAAGAAAGAAAGAGAAAATGCTTTTACTGCCGGTCACCTTCTGTCTGTCTGGGAGATGGACGGATAAAATCAGACTCTTATTAAAGTCCGCTGGAAAGTAGAACCTACATTCTTCATCTGTTTGTGAGTAATAGCTGCAGCCTTTCCCCCTCCCAGTCCAGGCCGTTATCCTAAAGCATCTGAGGCTCAGTAGTTCCGTATTTGCTTTATATTCCTTGATGAGACTCTTGCTGAACTGCCTTAATTCCTAATGTTGCTTGTTCGGCAAAAACAAGTGTTTTACTTTTAACGGTTGCTCTTGCTCTGCAGAACAACTGTTATATTTGTCAACAAAGGTTTATATCTTTGGATGGATTTCCACTTGGCCGAGAGTTATATAATCTCAGCCAAGAGGCTCCAAAAGTCCAAAAACCTGGATCGAAATCGAATTGAAGAAACTCTTTCTTCCCCCCTGGATTATTTTTTCATCCGTGCTCTCCATTGCCTGACGGTACCCTCTTGCCCCACGTCAGGGACCACACAGTGGAGGCCATTTGCATTTCTCTTTAATATATTTCCTAAATTCCAAAGCTTCAAGAGATCCCTACTTTGCATTTGTTTATTTAGTTCAAAGTGTTTTTTCTGTTATTGCCCAAGAACCTTGCAGAAAATTGAAGTGTAGTCAAAATGTGATAGATACATATGAAAGTGGTTCACTGTGTATTCTATGGAGAGAGGGACTTTGATGTTATTTTTGCAGTGTTAAGCCAGTTTATAGCTGTGGTGTAGCTCGCGCCTGTAGGTGAGGGCTGGCAATTCCCCTTTTCTTTTATTTTGTGATACTGTTGGACTTGTGGGTGATAGAACGGCTCAGACAACATAACTGTGTTTACCACCTGAATCTGCATCGTCAGCAGACACACAACACACTCCGCAGCTTCCGCAGCTGTGTGTAGTTTCTGTACGTGTGTGTGCGTGCGTGTCTTTGTGCGTGTTTGACCTGAGGATGTTTTAGGGGTGGCTGTGTCGTGTGCGGATGATGGATTTGTAGTGACATCAGGATTTTTACCTAGCGGTGCAGCGAGTTCTCCGGGTTAGCACAGCGAGCAGCAGACGCATGCGGGAAGAGCAAAAGAGAGAGAGGGGAGGGGCGGGGGGAGGAGAGATAGATAGAGCATGACACCCTTGGGTTGAATCAAGCTTTAGGGATGAGTTGGGGACACACGTGTAGTAAGAGGGGAAAGCTTAATTTGAAAGATGCGGATGTCAAGTCTGTGATGTGCACTTTGAATTCATAGAATACAGTTAACTAGTGATAGAGTGATAAGAGGCTGAGTATTGGAGGAGGACAAAGCCAAAAGCTTCCCACTCCTCATTTCCCCCCCCCCCCCACCTCCTCCCTCCCCCCGACACACACGCACACACACACACACACACACACACACACACACACAGTATTGAGTTTCCAGAGTGCTTGTTAAATTGGAGGCTTAATTTGGAGCCTCTGGTTTTCTCCACAGGTCACATGGAGTGAATTTATCCACAAAGGCCAAACTGTGGATTTCATTAATAAAACACACACTCGTGTATGCACACCCACACGCTCCTGGCAGGATCAAGGAGGCCTAATCAAATCTAAACCTCTCGAGGTTGCAATTAGGATTGGAGAGCCACAGTCCTGGCTATGGCTACAAAACAAACCCATCCATTAAGTCACAAGAATACACAGATTTCCTCTGACAAATCATCATACCAATGTGGTCCATCCATTCACATTCATCCACTGCTTTGTGCTAACTTAGCCACTTCATATTTATCATAAAGTATCACTAAAAGTACAGGTGATACTCACACAAACCTGAAACTTTTCATGGCTTTTTTGCTTCATATCGCAATAATCTTTTGACCCTAAAAACCTTTCTGTTTGGCACAGCTAGTTATGTAATTACTATGTGTGTGTTTGCCTCGCCCAGTTTTAGCTGGGTATGGATGGGCAAATTTAACTTTAATTAAAACAACATTTACAAGCTTAGGAATAAATCCGTTTGTCTACAATCATGCTAGTATTTTTCCTTGGTCCAAATTACCAGCGGATTGGGTTTTCACCTGCTTAAGTACATTCACATAATATAATATTGAAGAGGAAAAGTCTTTGGACATAAAATTTGCATGGCATTGCAAATTTGTATTAAATTTAAATGTATTACAAAGCAATTTATTTAAACTGTGAGTTCAGTATCCTTCACATACAAGCAGGGGTAGGAGGGCCAATTGTGATGTCAACTTTTTTAATGTTTTAGTCATTTTCAGTTAGTAAGTAAGTTTGGCCTAAATTAGTTCAAAAGTAATTACATAATTTCAAAGAATGGCATATTGACAACTCCTTCATAAGGATTTCAAAATGAATATTTGAAATAAAAGTGCAAAAACTGGGGAGAGAAATAAATATCTACATATATATCATAAAATCGTATTAAATAAGTCCAAACCAACAATCGTCACTGTAATCAAACAAATATTAGACTGTATCAGCCCAGTTGAAAGCCGGAGAACGATCACTGTAGAAATACAAACGGTAGAAATGTGTTGAAGAAGCAACTAGACTTCTGTGCTAAAGACGCTAGGGTAACTAACTAGATATTTTTGCAGCCATCCCAACACGGCCAGAGGGACATTCTCTATTTATATGGATCGTAGGTGGATCGGTAACATCAGTCTTATATCCTCTGAGTGAATTATATTGATACCTATATTGGATGAGATCGGTCCCAACTCTCGTGAGAACCTCTTTGTTGCCTTCCGTCTCCTCCATCCTTGTTCTCTTTGGTTCTTCACCTCCCTTGTATGCACTCGTTTGCTTACCTCTCATCTTTCTGTTCTTTCATCTGTGTCCTTTCCATTCCTCTCTGCTGGCTCTTGACAATATTATACAATGTCTTCCTTTTTTTTTTTTATCCTGTTACTTTGAATAGCACATCAAGCTGCAGTAAGCATCCTGATGACCTTAGCCTTGGTATCACTCCACAGGAGACTGATATAGTCATCTCTCTGTTAAATAGTCAAGAAAAATAAGATCTACATCTACTGAAACTAATTCATAGTCATATACATGCTAGTTTGTGTGAGGGAGAGCACATGTCCATCTCATGAACAAAGACAGAGAAACATTTCCAAACATGTTAACAGCTTATAGGGATCACCAAGTTCACCACTACTTGGTGCAGAAGTCTTTTCTTACATTTAACAAAAACATCCCACAATATGACACAATATAGCACTGGGAATATTGTAGGGCGCTTTCACACCTGTAGTTTGGCACATTTGGTTTCGACTAAAGAAAAAAACATTTCACATATGTCTTTTAGTTCTGGTCTGGTTCATGTTCGCACTGACTTAAAACAAACAAAACCCAGATGAGTAAACATGAAGTAATACAGACCGACAGGTGACTGGACAGCTGTGGTGATCGTTACCCTGCATCATTACGACCCCCGTGGGAAAATCAAATTTGATTATGATTATTGGTTACTATATATGATACTGCAAATCGACTGCATGTTATGAATAATGACTCACAGGAAGAGACAGAATGGATGTCTCTCTTTAACTGTAGTGTCTTTTGTTTTAACAATTGCCATGGACACAAAATAAAGGATAATAAACCAAACTGATTAATTAAATTAACTAATACAGGGGGGTATTACTATGGGATCACTGTTACACACTTTTAATGGACTTTAAGAGTAAAAAAACAGATGGGAAATACAAGCACAACACACTGCTGCTTTGACTGATTAGGGAAAATCCCTGCAGTCACATATTGACATGCATATGTGTTACCGTGGTTACCAACCCTATAAATATACAGTATATTTCTTATGCAGATTGCAATCAGCAGATGGCTTTAATGGTAGTTTTTAGCTTTTGAAGTAAGACTAAAATCACACATCTTTTTTTTTTTTAAAACACTGCGGTTGGTCCGTTTCCTTTCAGACCCTAAAGGAGTCCGCTTCTCAAGTGGTCTGGCTCTGATTGTTTGGTCCGCATCAGACAGTTTTTACGCAGCCCAAATTAACCGCACTTAATATGTAAAGAGCGTTTTTTTTAGTTTTTATTATTGTTCTTTTTTCCTGACTTAAGTTTTATTTTTTTTTAAAACAAACACACAAAATACACAAAGCACCCACGCACCATTTCACAACATAACAGAAAGAAAGAGAGGGGATTCATATCTACAACTCCCAACAGTCCAAATCTGCCAGTCGACAGCAACACAAGTGACTGCACCTTCTGCCAGGAGGGTCGCGGGGGAAAAGCAAAAGAATTGAGAACACACATGGGAGGAGGATTGCGACAAAATCAGTCAGTATGCAGGATATTTGAACAGAATAAAGATAAAACATAACAGCAAAGCTCATGAGTTATACAGTAAGGTCTCATCAAGAAATGTCAGAAAAACGACTTTCAATATTCAGGTTTTGTGAATTTCCCTTGCTAAAATGAATCTATTCCATCTTAGCTATAGAAAGCATGTCATTGAGCCACCTCCTGAAACACGGGGCCGATGGTGACTTCCAGTTTAATAATATTATTCTTTTAGCAACCGTGCCTGCAAGCCTGCTTTTGATGGGAGAGAATTGTCCATGTCCTGTCACAGCAACCTTTTTTTTAATTTTATTTCATGTTTGGAAAAGCAATTAAATAAATATAAAATTACTCTGGACAGTGCCAGAAGAAGCGTGATGGTGATCATTCGGTAGTACAACATCTATCACACATGGGAGAATGATTCAAATATCTAACCCTTTTTAGTTTAGAGTAATGCAGTCTGTGCAAGACTGGTATTTACTGGTTTGTTTTAACCAAACCAAACAGCTGGTTTGTAAGCACCCTCAAAGTGGTTTATCATTTACTCTCAATTATTTCAATCTTAATAACCACAGCTTCAAATCTTCTGGACAAGAAATAATGTGGTGACACTATATCTTCCGACAGCAAAACCATGTTAACTGCCGCAGTAACTGATGTGGAGTGTACGGGCATCCCATATTCCAAATGGCGCATATCTCAGGGAATGGAAACTCCTTGAATATTAATGCATTTTTACTACATTTTTCTCATTGACCGTTGGGAGATCAACCAGAGCTCACAGGCCCGTGAGATGTCTGTCCGGCTTTAGCGAAGATGCATACAAACACACACACACGCCCACGTGCACACACACACAAATACAGACTGGAGATATAGAGGGGAAGCTGATCAGCCACATGGAGCTGGGAGGGCATTCCACTGGGACTAATTAAAGGGATGGAACAGACCGCAGAACTCATCAGAGACCACCGCTCTTTCTCCAACTCTATCTCTTTCTCCCCTCGCTCTTCCTTTCTCTCTTACTGCCATGTTCCGTTACCGAAAGCCACATTATCCAGGGTTATAGGATCCAATGATGGTTTCTGGCCACTATTTATTTCTACCTGACTTCTACAGTACCTGAAGGGGCTGCTGGGGACATTTTCTGAACATATATCCTTGGCAACAACATGCAAACAGATTCAAACAAGTGTAAACAAGCAGTTAGCATATAATCAGTTTTCAAAAAACTGAAACAGAACTTTCACCCAGGCTGTTTGTTTCCTGTGGGAACCTAAAAGTCAAAGTTGACTAATTAGTCACGCAATTTGTTATTGTCTTCAGTCCCGTGAGACGTTAGTCACTTGTTACTCACGTGAGTCGTTAGCGAGTCAAGTTAAGGTCAGCTATTCTCCTCCAACTTCTCTCTCTGGTCTCCTTTCCTGCCACTTTCTGAATCCATTTCTATATCACACACCCACTCATTTCCGTGGCACTGCATCATCATAAACACTGCTGTGTGTCTAAATAAGCAAAAGAGGAAGCATGCCGGGTCGCTGTTTTGTTTCCAAATTATTTACTACCAGCAGAACAGAGGTGTATACAAGAGGAAGGGGGGGGGCAGGAGAGGATAAATGAATGAAAATGAAGATAAATGAAGGTAAATGGAAGAAAAGACAAAAAGGGACAATAAAGTGTATATGTATGATTCTCTCTCTGTGTGTGTGATGCCCTCTAACCAGAGAAAGCCTTGGCTCAGCCTGTCTGGCTTTGCAGCTTCTCCCAGCTCTAGAAATGCATGGCTGCATAGTCAGATGACTCACACACCCAGCTCAGAACACAAGCCAGGGCTTAACACACACACACACACACACACACACAAACACTTCCTCACAGCAAAAGCGCTCAAACACACATACATGCAGATACATGCCTAAATACATGTGCACATACAAGCACCCAGCCAGGAATGTATATAATCTCATCTTCACTGAGGTAATCTGCACAGACTCACACAAACCTGGAAAGTTTGTTTCGTTTTTATTCACATCATCACATATTTGCTCAAAAGTATTTCACATTCTTTTTCTGTTCTTGGCCAAACCTTTGTGGCCTTACTAGAAAAGTGTATCAACCACCATGAAGTATTTATAGAGTGACTTGAAGCTAGGGTTAGAAATATTGAGAAACCAGCAAAAGTATGCAAGATTTTCAAAAATCATCCAACCGAAAAACCCTTAACTCAAGTCGGCAAGACTGACATCCCGTCCCTTCAGGCCTCCATTCCCGCGACTCCCCCAAAATTATCATAATGAACGTAAATAATGAACATGGATATTGTTAGTACTCAGGCAATCAGGCAGGTAGGCCGTCCAACCATTTCATTTGGGACAAATTAAATGATTAGACGGGTTTATTACAGTTCTGCGACAGTCAGAAATTTATTTCGGCTCAGAGCATTTGATTTATTGATTGCCGTGGAGACAGAAAGAGACTTTAAATTAATATAAGATTTATTTTGAAGAAAAAGATCACTTTAACATCAAATATACTTTTAAGTTACTCAATTATACAATCAGAATATGGTCCCAGTCTAAATTGTGCATTGTAATGACAGTTATTTTCCTTTTTATCAGAAAAAAAAATCAGTAATGCTGCCCTTAAGATAGAAAAAAGTACAAGGCATTCACTCCAATCTGGGCAAAAGCTCCCCATCAATAAGTACTAGTCTGGGCAAACATACATCCTCCCGACCACTAAGATACACCCACTTCCTGTTTGGAAACTAAAATGGGTTTTTAAGTTTCTCCGATTGTTGGATCTTCATCTGACGTTTGCTTTCATTTCGCAAGCATGAAGGTAAATATGTTGCAGAATGCAAGAGCTGGTAGACTTGTAGAAGTTGTAGAAGACAATGTGGGTACTTGTAGAATAAAAAATGTATGTTTAAATTTTTACTTTTCACTTTCACTGTGAGCTGAATTTGAAGTCACAGACAAAAGAATCTGAAAATCAGAGACGAAGATCTCCTTTGCTCTGCTGTGCATTATGTGCTATCCTCTGTCTGCGATGTTAGATCCGCTATGGCTCACAGCCAGGGAAGGTTTCTTCCAAAAGCATTGTTTTGGTAGATTAGCACTGTGATTATGGAGTAAATCAACAATAAACATGCCGCCAAAACTACACATTCCTTATGAACCTTTGTTTGGTCATAGCCAGGGTCATCTTGAGAACAGGAATCATTTGGAAATTTCAGCTAACCTATGAAGGTTTTTATGACAGGTCAAAAAAGATTTAACTCTGGCTTTAGCTCACAAGAAGTGTTGAAGTCAAGGCGTGGACATTCTTCACTTTGTGATGCGAGAGAGCAACTCGTGTCGTGGTTGTGCTGGAAAACGGACTCATGTTAAAAAAAAATGAATATGAGTAAATGTTGGATTACAAATTTGCAGCTGTCATTGCATTAATGTAAATATTAAGTTTGCATTTCTACGAGGTTTGTATTTTTCTTCTTCTGTGACTTCACATTCAGCTGTGTGAATTTTGTTCTACAAGTTCTCACATCAAGTCTGCAAGCTCTTGTATTTTGCAACATATTGCTGACCAATAATAAAACAAAATGAATGGTTGGATTTGTTTTTGAAATAGAAAATGTTCATTATTGTTTTTTAAGGTTTGTCAGTTTTTTTGTGCATCAGACAGACATTTGTCAGACCCGAGGAGACTTTAAAAGTTTTGCACTGCTTTGGTGTGGAATACAGTACTTTTAGCACAACATATGCCATATATTTGCAACCATTTAAATAAACAAAAACATACAAATTAATTAATTACTGGACAGCAACAATGTAGACTGCATTAACAGAACTTGGCACATCTCTGTCATTGACGTTGTTCTCCCGTTTTCAAACCTACACGTAATGATAATCTCCTAACTTCTGTCCTTTATCCCTCTGTTTCTCTCTACTCGTCTCCGCTCTCTCTCTCTGAGTCACTCCCCTTCTGTTTGAATTTATTTGCAGTAAACATTCAATTTCAACGTGTAAATATTTTTTCCTGTACTGTCGGGTGTTTGTGAATGTTGGTTGTGTCTGTATGTTTTACGGTTCTCTTTGAAAGTTTATTTTCAGCATTTGTAATTTAACAAAGCTGTATTAGCTAAATGCCAAGATGCCAACAATGACAATGTTGCTCACACAATGTTTACATGTTAGCCATCTTAGTTCAGTGTACTACCATGCTAAAATGCTATTAATGAGCATTAAAAAAAGTATTTTGTCATAAACGAAAGAGATGGTAAAATTGAAATTTTGACCTGATGATGGCGCTATATGAGAAGTTAGGGGATCACCAAAATTGAAAAAGCCACAAATGTCAAGCTGAAAGTGGCACTAAAAAAAAAGTCAGGGGAGGCTTACATTATTAGAATTCATCATTTGGAAATCATGAATGTCTGTTAAAAATATTTTCCCAGTCCTTGAAGTAGCTGTTGAGATACTTCCCTGGATAACTGAACACTTTAACCTACTGGTAGCACTACATTAGTCAACAGATCACGGAAGACCTTCGAATTTCTACTGCTAGCATAGCTAAAAAGGCAGTAATGCGAAATATACCTGCAGTTACATACCAACAACAGTTGAACAAAGTCATGCAATGCAAAGTATTTTGTTTTCTTTACGTGTTTTCTAATGGAGTATGTGTGTTTTTGTTTCTCTCTGGCAGAATGCGGGAACGAGGTCCTTGCATTTGCGGAGTAGGTGTGTGGAGCCTACTGCTGTCCCTCTGTCTGGCCTCCCTCACACAGGCACACAGGAGCCACACGGGTAGGTCGATGTATGCCCAATCATGTGTGTTTGTTTGTGTGTGTGTTTGAGTCCAGTACATATTCCTGTCACTTGGTCAGCGTCTGTGTGCAGCAGCCACAGTATTGGATCTATTGTGGTTTGCCACTGCAGGCAGCCTCTGCAGCCAATTTATTTTCATGTGTAAAGTTGAAGTGAATAGGCCGTGTGCCACCCGAGGGAATGCCGAGGTTGGATTCACAATGAAATACAAAACCACAGAGGCCGGTTGCCAGGAAGAACTCAAAAAAACGTCCTTAATAAAAAGGGGAACACTAGTAATCGAACAAGAAAGGTCTTCTCAGTTCAGAGGCTTTCAAGTCTTCGCAGTCCCCATCAGAGCGGGACGTCTTTCCAAAATGCCTGTAGGTTACAGCACACATAGTGAGCAATGAGCCTTATGGATTAGAATTCCCTGGCTGCGTGATACCCCTCCCATGTGAGCCAAGTGGCTGAGTCACTAGCATGATTGAGCCCAGAGGCCTCTTACTACTTTCCAGTTCATTTCTCATGTGAAGGTTGGGTATCTTAGCCTTTCTGCTTTACAATGATAACCTGTGTGTGCAACGAAAATTACCTTCCTCTGGTAAAAAAAACAGCTTCAATAGAGAGCATGACATACCTGCTACCTGTATATGAAAGCTTATATAAGAGCTTTTTATGTGCCTGAGGTTGTGCTGCTACATAAAATTGTGGGGTGAAAATATAAATAAGAACTCCTCTGTGTATCTTTGTGAAGCTTTCCATGTTTAGAATTTGTTGAAAATGTGTCAGACAGGTGAAACTCCATGTTGATTTTATTGGCTCTAGTTTTATAATGAGTTTCATTACAATGTAATAATTTTGTCGCTGTATATGTATATAAATATATACAGTAAAATTACTTATATATACAGTAAAATAGCTATTATGTTCACCTGCCAACATTCAATGCTATCCAGCAACAAAATACTAACTTGC